>VUQK01035369.1:21015-31432 GCA_015106715.1 Bujurquina vittata | reverse complement strand
TTCCTCACGTGGTTTCCTGGCCCTCTTCCAGCGCCCCCCCCCCCCCCCATGGCCCATAAGGCCGTTGTGCTGCCTGTCCCGTGTGAGACAGGAAGCAAGGCCCTATGGACAGTGACCTCACCGCAGGAAGCGAGTAGAGGGTGTGTGTACTGTATGTGGGTGTGCAGGATTGTAGCTTTTGCTGCGCCAGCCGCCACACAAACAGCCCAAAGACACAAAATATGAAGATTTTCAGAGCAAGTTTTAATGTGTACATGTCCAGCATGGCTTGTTAACACACTCTACTAGAGTTGAACACACAACACAAATGTATAAAATCTAGAAAATAAAAACACCACCAAACCCCTGAAAATGAAAAGAATTGGAATGTTAAAAAAAAAAAAAATCAAGTTTGGAGAGAGAAAAATGCACACGAAAAAAATCAAAATAAGACAAATTATCAAAGACAAACAGGCTGTTTTTTTCCCACCTCATCCCGTATGGGGACGAAGCTGAAGCTTTTCAGAAAATCACTAAAAAGGTTACTCAGGCAGCAGCAGTGGAGAAAGATGCTGTGAGATGATGCCAGCGTCATCACTGACGTGACCGAGTCCAACAAAGCACACTCGTTTCTACTGTAGCTGCAGGTGGTGGATGAAGAGTTTTCTCAAGTTGAGCTCCTCAACAGTTTCAGGGTCTGAAGCACAACGAGAGCCGATCCGCTAAAGTCATCTGTCAGCCGTCAGCTTTTGTTTGAGTCCCGAGCTGAGCGGTGGGGTTTGCCGAGTGGACGGGCTGAGATGCACTCTGGGAAAAGAGGGAAGCATCTGGACGACCCACAATCCTCACTGTAAGCCACAAAACGAACCCACAGCCAACAGGTTTGGTTTGTATCTTTTTCCGTTCGTTATTTATTATTAATCTGTTTTTCCTCCTCCAGTTTGGATTCTGCACATGGCTGATGCAACGGCTTTTTGAAGCTTGCAGTGCAGAGACGCGCTGTGACAGCGGCAAGCTGGAAAGCGCTCTGTGCGGAGAGGAAAAGACACAGCTAGCGTAACGCCTGGATTCAGACTGATTGCGGACGTTTTCGCAGATGTTGGTTAAAAAAAAAGAACAAAACACGCTGAACATGCATGTTTGCAGAAACACATCCTGAGAGATGAAAGATCAGACCCAGTCCTGTCCTAGCCTCAAATCTAAACGTGACATCAACGTATCAACGCAAATCCCTCTGACGTGCTAAAAGCGGCTGAACAAGGAGCGAACAGCAGGCCGCGCTGTGTGAGGCTGCACCTCGGCCCGGACTCCTTCCTGTGTGTGTGTGTGTGTGTGTGTGTGTGTTAGGGGGACAGGGAAAACAGGGAGAAGAGAGAGAGAGAGTGTAAGAGAGACGCCCATTGTTTTTGTTACGACCCCCTCGGGCTGAGAGGGCTGGGCCGAGGCCGGGATGGGAAGTGTGGGAGATTTACAGTCAGAACGCGGGCTGATTAACCCAACACCTCCACGCGCTCACAAACAGGCATCAATCAGCCCTGACGGAGCTCCTTCTCACCTTTCAATCCTCCTCTTCTGCTCGCTGTCCTGAGACAAATAAACTGCACTAAAGCCGCCAGCGTCGCCTCACAGAAAATCTCTCAAACTGCTGAATCTCCAAAACTGTTTCTCAGTGAGGCAAAGGCAGGTGCACTCGACTTTCTTTCAGACTTTTGAAGTGGTTACTTCAGCTTTGAAGTGGTTAACTCCCCGTGGGCTCTCGGTTTGGAGGTTATAGAGGAGAATAGGAGGCTTAATAAAGGAGCGCTCCATAAACAGCTCAGTGTCTGGCACAATGAGTAGGCAGTTTCTGAGTCTGTCCAGACGCTCGGCTGTCTGAGCGCTCATTGATGTGCCTGAAGGACCAAATGGAAGAGCAGGACAGGAGAGGAGAGGGGGAGGGAGTGCTTTTAAAGCTGATTAGCTGCGTCCGCCAAGCCCTCCTTCCCCACAAAGCCTTCAAGATGAGGAGGTGAGGGATGGACACAGGACACCGTTTCCTGGCAACTGCTATCGACTTGCCTGCGCTCAATCTCCAGACTTGTTCTCCTCCCTCTTCCTCCTTTCAGTGCGGGTGTCCTGCACACCGAGGTGTCTCCCTTCGTCCTGTCCTCTCCTAAAGGGAGGCCGAGCAGCATCAGGTCAGGCCAGCATGCACTGATGCCCTGATCCGTGGACGGCGTGCTGGTGTCTAGTTTAGAACCGGTTTCATGCATTTCAAGTAAAAGGAAAGACGACTAGCATGGCACCAAAAATGGCTTTGGACAAACAGATGATATCGGTGGACATGGGATGTGCTACTTCAATTAAAATTTACCCGTGACTGAAGGATGCAGCCCACACATTCTGCCCGCCACATCTACAACACAGAAATGCCCCCAACGTCTGCCCACAACAAAGCCACCCGGGCAGAAATGGCTCTGCAGATGCACTGGATCCACAGAAAACGGGTACGAGTGCTCCTAATAAGGAGGCTCTAGCGCACCGTCATGCTCGTGCACTACAAGCAAAACCCTCTGACAGGCTTTCCTAAAAAAGGCCCGTCACATACTGCAGGCTAAAGTTTTCTCTGGCCAGCACTGTTGTTGAATTAGCAGGAGAATCTGGGTCACATGGGCTGTTGCCAGCTCTCTCTCTCTCTTCTTCCCCTCCTTCTTCCCACCCTTCCTTATTCCTGAGATCTAAACTTTGCAAGCTCAGGGAGACGAGGTCAGCCCCATTCTCTCCGTCCTCCTTCCCCCCTTTCCTTTTCTCAGCTGCAAGACATTCAGACTCTCCTCTCCCGCCCCGTTTGTGTAACCTGAGCTGGGCGAGCGGAGCCCCCCTCCCGGGTCAGGGAGGCAGCTCGGCTCTAAATGCTACCTCTGATAAGCCTTCCTCCATTGAAGTCATTTTAAGCCTGGTCTTCAGGGCTAATTTCATCATGATGAGATCGTTTAACATCTCTGAGTGAACATGTTGATTTAAAAGGTCACCAACACGGTTTTAGCCTTTTATTACTATTTATCCGTGCAGTAACTGCTTCAGCCCAATTAATGCCGACGTGCATGCGACTGGAAATAATAAAGAGGCAATTTTCTGTGCACGCTTCATTGAAAGATAAAATGAAAGCCGAGCGCTTTGACTTGGGGGAGGTCAAAGTTCAGTTGAGGGGTTAACGGCATTTGCACACACCTGCTGTTGTTTGATGAGGAGGATTAGTCTGTGTTCAGCCCACCCTGGTGCTTACAGTGAGACTGGTGGTTTCCTAAAAAAATAAAGCAGCCCGTTGTGAACTGCAGGGCGGACGAGCTGAAGCGCAGACGTGAGCGAAAAGAGGCTCTCTGAGAATTAGCCCCACAGCTGAGAGGGTCCCCTTTAAAGTCTGTTTACCCTCTCAGCCAAAGAGGTCTTTAATAAGCTTCCTAATAAGGGAAAGAAAGAAGGCAGACCTTTTCTCCATCAGTGTGAACACAAGATAAGGAAGGAGTCATCTGACCATAAAGGATTATTACAATTTAGTACAGCTTGGGCCTTACTGTCATTGCTGCTGCTTCTATCTGCTATGTTAACGCTGCACTGATCAAAACAGCTGCTCACACTGTATGCGCATGGTTACATTAAGCCTCGGTCACGCCAAACAGTGGCACTCTGGAGTCCATTGTGTATTCATAAAAAAGTCGAGCCGGTAAAGTTAAACATGAAAACAGTGTGAAAGATATTGTTGCGTTTATCCTAAGGCAATCTTGATTAATGGAGGAGAACCCAGTTCACAGATCTCTGCTGACTGTGTGTTACGTGAATGTGTCAGCTGGCAGCTGGCATAAAAACAAAAAAAAAAATGTCTCAAAGCTGAAGTGCGGTGGCAGCTTTGTTTGTTTCAGGATTCAGAGACAAGAGAGAAGCTGCCGTCATTAACTTGTGTGACTGAGATTTACCTCCCAGATCTCACAGTGTTGCACATTCAGGGCTCTTAATAATATCCATGGCCAAAACTGTAATAATAAGATTTAAGGCATAATAATCCTTTAAAACCAAAGCTGCTCCCATCTGACTAACAAAATGAAGTCTGAATTAACCTTCAGAGTAACAATCACAGCCTAATCACTGCCAACAAGAGAATATGTGGGCTCACAGCCTGAACAGCTCTTCACCGATTCTCCGAAACCTGGAGCTGAGGGGAGGAAGGAAAGGACCCCTCTGAGCCCTGCTCCAAGCGCTGCGGTCCGTCTGCAAAGCTTTTAAATGCTTTGAATTTCTTTCTTTTGTGGCCACTGAGATAGCAAAGGCAGATGTCAGGTTATCAGCAAGGAAAAAGCCCCCACGGAGATCAGGGGAAGGAGAGAGAATGGAACGGCCTTCCTGGTTTAGACGTAATAATAATAACGACAACAAAAAGTCACAAAAAAATGAACCAAAACAAGAAGAAGAAAAAAAACTGTGCAAACTTCTCTCATATAAATAGACTACAGTCACTGCATTGTGGAGCACCATGGGAGACAGGAGGAGGTTAGGGTGGTGTGTGTCTGTGTGTGTGTGTGTGTGAGAGAATGTAAGACATGACTTCTGCTTGCATCTAGTGTGTGTGTGTGTGCCTACGTGTCATTACAGTATTTGCATGGATCTACTACCACAGAGTTGCAGGAGCCACTGAGCACAGAGACAGATGATCACTAGGAAGAGGGCTAGATTAGAGGAGGGGGGGGTATCTAAGGTCTAAATCAAGTTCAAAGTTCAGCACCCCCTAACATCAGGGGTCAGACCCAGTCCTGCAGTGAGCGCTTGCAGTGCACCAGCAGGCGTGGCGCCCCTTTGCTCTGCAGCGTGTTGATGATGGCGTAGATCAGTCCCAGGATGCACAGCACCAGGACCAGCGGGATGGTTACCATCAGGATGTTCATGGTCCGCTCCTGGCTGTCGTCCACCTTCAGCACCACGTCCACCTCATTGGTGTCTTCCTCACGTCCCTCCCGAGCGTCTTCATCTTTATCGCCGTCCGAGCCTTTGTCTTTGTCCGTTCCTCCGCGATCTGTTCCGTCCCGGTCCTTGCCCTTGTCGCCATCGCGTCCCGTGTCCGGGTTAAACGGCGGACGGTTCACGTCGGGATATTTGCGGCCCGAGTCTGCGTCGGTGTCTCTGTCGGGATCCAGATCTACGCTGCAGCCCATGAAATCTCTCAGGATGGATTTGGGATATCCTGGCTCGCTCTTCATACGGTGGTTGTCAAACTTCCAGTACTTGGAACCCTTGTAGAAGTAGGTGTATGCTGAAATATGAAAGGAGGACACGTGAGCCAGCATAAAACTGATGCTTTAAAGGAACAGTCTGACATTTGGAGGTATACCAGGTACGTGACAGCTGCACAGATTAAACGACAAATTCACACATCTGAACGGTTCTTCAGACAGAACCAGGCTTTTTCTCCATGATTGGATGCTAAGCTAAGCTAACTGTAACCATATTAAACACAGATTTCAGAATGATATTGAGCTGCTTCTTCTTTCGCCCTTGACAAGAAAGCAGATTAGCATGTTTATCAAAAAGTCAAATTATTGGTTTAATACCTTCAACATTTTACTCTGTGTGTGTTCGAGGCAATTAAAGTTACCCAACTGGCTGTTGCCAGTCCCATAATTGCTTATTGTCAACATATTTGCAAAGAATTCCTCAGCAGTAATTTTCAATAAATTTAATCATAGCAACGCTCCAAATCACCTTTTTGGGATTGTTATAGTATTAAAACCGATGAAAGTGTTTGCACTCTCTTAATGAACAAACAGCTGGAAGCAACAAACTGTATGTATTAAAGTATTAAAGTGCACAGCCACACACGGAGCTTTGGTCGAGTTTTCAACGATGACTTATGAATTGAAGTTGTTTTTTCTGCACCAATCAGCTGACCAGCAGCCGCTAAAGACGGCATGTTTCGTGAGCTCAGCGATGGGGTCTTCTCAACAAGAGCATCCATAATAACATACAACACGTTACAGTATTATCACAATGACTTGCTCCTGATATGGAATTTCACTGTATGTGTGATGACAATAACGTTCTATTCTATTCTGATGAAATATTATTGGGATTTTTGTGATATTTTGAGTATTGCAATGTTTGATTTTTTTTTCCCATAAGTCAGCTACCAAGTTAAACACTGAATTAGCAAAATAAAATATCAAAAACCAAAAACTGAATTCAAAATAAATAAAGTTCTTAAATGGAAAAAATGTGTCCTGGGGCTTGTGGATCACTCCTCTGTAGCAACGCACAGGAAAGCAGGAAGCATTTCACATGTCAGCTCAAAATCACTGACACACACACACACACACACACACCATCCCCCCTCCCCTGATGATTGACCGCGCCCTGATTCTTTGTCTCAGGCATGTCTCCGACTGCCGCGGACCTTCTTCTTCCCTTTTTCATGCACACACACACACACACACAAAGAAACTTCTCCTCTGGGCTCAGCTCACCTCCGTCATCGCTGAGGAAGGCCCCCTTGGGATTAGAGGGCACTGACGTTCCCCACACACTGATTGACTTTGGGTAGCCTCTGTCAGCTGAGCGCGACTGCTCGTTGAAGCGCCAGTACCTGCAGACAGCGAAGGGGAGGGGGGGGTTGATACTGTGTTCTTTAAATACAGCTACAGCCATTCCTCCTGTTCGCACCTTTAATCACTTTGTGTTAGTGAAAAGAAAATCTGCTCGAAGCATGAAGCCGAGCTGACTCAGACACCAACACGAGCCTTTGTGCACAGCGATGCTGTTGGTGGGTGCAGTTGAATTAAAACAAAATAGTTCCTGAAGGTTTGTGGATTGCTTTTGAGTAACTGAGTCATGATTTCTGAAAAGAGCAGATGCAGAAGTTTGCAGATGAATTGTACCTTTAATACACGCTGGGTATCTTTTTTTTTATATAAAACGTAAAATCTCTATAAAATAAAAACAGATGAGTCATAAATATTGACTAATCGCCTTCTTATGGATATATTTCTGCTGGTATTTGTCATAAAACAGTGATCCAATTTTGACCTAATGCTGGGAAACACGATGAGTCAGGAAATCAGCGTTTGCATTAGTCTGAGATTAATAATAACTAATGATTAAATGCAGAGTGGGGCATAAACACATATTTTTATATTATTCAGTGAGTATATCAGCTGCAGGTACCTTCCTGCTCCATAGAGCCACACTGCTAGCATGCCTAATAAGAGTGATTTCCATGTTTTTGAGCATTTATTTTTAATTTGTTTCAAGGACTGGGGGGGGTCAAGCAGGTCTACAAAATGCAAAATCAAAAGCAATCAAACTACTGATATATGCAGTATATTTATACGCAGCGTGACTCAGGCTACGTTACCTGTCTCCTTGAAAGAAGTAAGTATAGCCAGATGGCTCCCACCAGATGGCTGTGTCTATCCGGTCGTAGGGAATATCTATGCCATAATCCACTAGCTGAAGTGGGTATCCTGGTTCCAGGTTAGCCTCCCTGAAAAGCCAGAATCTGTTTCCTGAGGAGAGGAGAGGAGAGGAGAGGAGAGGAGAGGAGAGGAGAGGAGAGGAGAGGAGAGGAGAGGAGATGTATAAATCCGGGCATTCCCCCCGTCCACTCCCACCCTTATAGACTGGAAAATGTTACCATGCACCATCACATTGTATATGACATGTTCATGGTTACACGCACAGCTGAGGAACATTCAAGAACACAACCTCTGACACACACAGAAACGCTTGTGCACACATTTAATTTGCTAGCAATTACGGATAAGAAGAGTCCCACAAACCAAAGCAGCATTTACACACACTTGTAAATAATAAGAATGCAATAATGGATTGTTGGCGAGCAATCAAAAAAACTCAGCAGAAGTGAGCACGACATCACCGACTCGGGAGTTTGGGTTTGGTCTGCAATTATGCATTAGGAGTGGCTCGTCTCATGTCAAGCTAAAGCACATTTTGTTGCTGGAGGGAACCTTTTATTGTTCTTCACAGTATCTGGGGGTGGGGGGGGGGGCTCTGTTTCACCATTACATCTCCTTTTGGCTTCATTCCGCCTTCCCCTCACCCGCCCATCCATCCACCCACTTCTGGCCCCCTGCTCCTCGTTTAAAATGAGAGCTCTACACTCAGCATCTGGAGAGAACAAGAGGTTGACGCAATGCTCACCAGGGTTCCTGTGGTGCACGGCCCTCCTGTAAAATCCTGAGACTTATTCCGTGGCTTTTCCAGGCTGTGCCAGAGCACTTCAGCGACCTAAAGATTTGATGCCTTTTTTTTCTCCCCCTGCAAATGTTTTCTATGAGGGTGAACATGAACTATCAGAGCTGCCCGTGTTTGGATGAAAACAGCGGTAACGCAACAGCTGTGCAGCTGCCGTACAGTCAGTATACTCTCTAATGCACTCATACATCCCAAATCTGGACTCCGCCTTTCAAAGTTAAATGGATTCCAGTCCAGAACAAACAATAATCCATCCGTGCATTCCTCTATGTCACTATTTATTACAAGAGCAGCGTGCAGCAAGACTTTGGTGTCTGAGCGCTGAGTGATGAGCTCAGAGCCCGGAATGCAGAAATTGGGCAGTGATGAGAAAATATCCCCCGGAGCCTGCAGGTGGATGCTGGGGTGGTGGAGGGGTTGAAACAGCAATTTGTCTGCATGAATAGATCTCTAGACTTTGATTTGTCAGGCTGGCTGGTTTTTCTGTGCTTCCAGTTTCTGTGACAGATGATTTATCGCCGATTTATACAAAATTCACACTCAGAGACTTTACCTCAAACCTACACTTCAAATGTGAAAGTCGCCATTGGAATAAAAGCATTATCTTTAGCCACATTAGTCAGGACTGCTAAAGTCCTGGGTTTTTCCCGCGTAAAGGAATCTTTGGCACCCCCAAAAGAAAATCATCAGGAGTGACGTACAATTATTAGTTCAACCTCTTTTGGTAATTTGATGAAAAAACAGCAGCACACAACAGTCACAAGAAACCGGCTGAGTCAGAGAGAGCATGAAAGCTGAGGGTGGAGTTGAGGCGGGTTGAGAAGCGGCTTGCAGATTTGGCGCTCGGCGGTGCATCAGCTGACTTGTATTAAGATCAGCTGATTGTGCCCGGAGCTGAGCTTGCTTCCTGGCCCGTTGCTGAAAGCCCCTTTTTCACACGTCTACAAGAACTCCAGCACAACAGTGATAAGTGAGTGCTTTTGTGGCCGCCAGAGGAAGTGAAATTATTGATTGATATGATGGGTTTAAATAAAGGTGTTCATAACAGGCATCCCATTGTTGTGCTTGTCCCCTTTAATCTTGTTCGCTGTCAGTCCTTCCTTTCCTCCCTCCCTCTTCCTCTGTCTCGCTGCTTAATGGCTTCTCGCCAAGTGTCACGCTGAGAGTCTTGCCGATGACATCATTCTCCTCATTATCAACAGCTGCCCGAAGCTCCCACAATCAGGTTCTTCTTTTTTCATTCAACTTTATTCACTGTTGTAAAAGACAAGCTGCTCTCAAAGACTCTGTGCCAAAATAACGAGCTGTTCTCAGAAAGATTAATGCTCTGCATGCTGAATGCATTATGGACTGCAGCCTTCCTGAGGAGGTGGCACTTCAGCTATCTTTAAGATAGAAAAAAGCTCCAGAGTCGGTTTTACTGCTAAAATATATTCTAGCATTAAGAAATAGTGTCTGAAATTGTATTTGGGTTGTGAGAAAGAAACCAGATGTGAGTGTTTTTTAACGAGAGCGTGCACGTCTCATATATGATATCCATGCGGTCCATATGCCCAGAGGCATCAAATACCTCATCTAGGCCTAAGGCCGAAGGTCAGAGGCCTAAAGCTGCACACATAAATCTATGAATACCCATTTTCCTTTCTTTACAGTTAATAAGGGATAAACTACATTTGACATATTTGATTCCATGTTAACACAAATTCTTATATCTGTATACCTGTGTGTGTGTGTGTGTGTGTGTGCGTGTGTGTGTGTCAGCATGTGTGGCAGCATGTTTCCTGCTCACCTTTAAAGAAGACGAACCTGCCGTCGTGTCTCTCGTATGCAGCATCGATGTCTCCGGGCAGACCCCTCCAAAAGTGGCCGATCGGCATGGGGTAGTTATCCAGAACCCTGTTCCTACGCACACGCCAGAACCAGCGGCCCTAAGGGGGACAGAACCGAAGCGTTTGTTTCGTATCCTTTCAGTTCGCTTTAAGAACGCAGTGGCAGCTCAGACCCGAGCAAATGCAGTTACTCCAAAGTAAATCAATGCCAGAAGCGCAGAGAGCTTCATACTGTTAGCTTTACACACAATTTGATTCAAAGAACACGCAAAAAAGACAAAACAAGAAATATTTTTTAACTCTTCCATTTTTTCCCAGCTGAGGTCACACACACACACACACACACACACACTGCTGCTTTTGTGTCCTCTACG
>VUQK01035369.1:6522-18679 GCA_015106715.1 Bujurquina vittata | reverse complement strand
CCGAGAGACCAGATCATTATGGGCCCAATATTAGTGTCAAAGTTCGCTTCACAGATATTGGGCCCATAATGATCTGGTCTCTCGGTGGTCCTGGGCCTGTCAGGCTGCCGGGGAGGTGTTTGCGGGGGTCTGGGCGACGGGCGGCGGGGTGCCACTGTAGGCAAGGCCTGGGTGGGACTGGTCTCTGGAGGACCTTGGGGAAGTCACAAACACAGCACTGATGAAAGAGAGCAGCTGCACGAGCACGAGTGATTTTAACCGGCTTTTCAAAGTGCTGTGTCTAAGTGTTCATCAAGAATGCGATTTTATGCCCCCCGTGATTTAAAAATGATGCGAGGATTAAAAACACTGAGAGAAAACCTCGTACCATAGATCTGTTGTATGCCCCGCCGGTCATCGTCTGGCAGCTGGAAGTTCTCAGTTTCCATCCACTGGTAGAAGGGAGCCATGATGGCCAGGGGGTTGTTGGAATGCTCTAAGCCCAGGGCGTGTCCCAGCTCGTGGACCGCTACCAGGAAGAGGTCATTACCTGTATGAATAAGAGATAAGTCAGTGCAGAGGAAAGAGAGAAGCAAACAAATAAAAGCTCACAAAAGCCAGCCGAGTTCAGGTTGCAGTGCAGCACAAAAGGCGACATGGAAAGCCCCAACAAAGAAAACCCCACCCAGGGCTTGTTTACTGGGTTCAAACCAGTCCTAAAGGTTCCACAGTCTCTGTCCCTCAACACAGAGACTGCTTGACATGTTTTAGCACGACAGCGATTAGACCGAACAAATGCAATCAGTGCACAACATCATATTTATTTCCATAAAGAACAAAAGTCGCTGCATGTTCCTTAAATCCAGAAAACATTTGGTTTGCTCGTGGCTAAAATGTTTTAAAGATAAATCAACATTGTTGTTGTCAAAGGCTGAATGCAACAGTGCGTACAGAGGTCTGCACTCGTCCCCACGGTTCCTACACTAAACCAACTGCGCATGCTATCGCTAGCACATCTGCAAGCAGGGGCACACCTGCAGGCGTCAGGCCTGTGATTGGCTCCTCTGTCTGTGGGGAACAGGGACTGATTTCTGGGGACGGACAAATAATGTGTGTGGCATCTTGTTGTTCTGCAAATAAGAAACACAGCCGAGGCACTGCCTGCATTTTAATGTAAATAGTTGTTTATAACTTTGTTGTTTGCTAAATTTGTAAATTAGTTTTTGTATTTTAAGTAATAAAAATGGCTCGTTAAGGCTGTTTGTGGTTTTCATGGTGAAAATGTAACTTTTTTCTAACTGGATTTTAGGTTTTTTTGGGTGATTTTAGGTCCAATGTGTTATTGCAGTGGTCAAAATGGAAAAAAAATTAACAGACATGAGAGGTTGTACTGAAAAAAATGATACAAGCTGTTTTTAAACTGAAACATGAGGCAGAAGTCAAAAGAAGTCAAAAACGGACAATTATAAGGTTAAATATAGATTTATTTTGGATTTTGTTGATGTCACAGGGACTGCGCGCGCTATCAGAACCGGATCCGAGCCAGCCAAAGGTGGTGACACCTACAAAACTGAGTTTTAATAAGCAGAAATGGAGCGACTGATGGTCAGGTCCTTCAGTAATATTTAGTGCCTGAGTACCGCCAGCCTGTGACTCCACAACGTTACAAACAGGCACCGAGTCCTTCGCTGGTCCTAAATAAATCAATAAATATTCTTGGGCAGGATTAGTCTCTGTGTGGGACGTTTACTGACCTGAGGTGAAAGGAACGCAACAATGAATATGGAAAATCTTCTCAAATATGAGTCTGCAGAAGACTACAGAACTGAAACCTTAATCACACGCGGGCATGCTAACAATGGCGGATACGAATCAGCGCACAGCTCTATCCTTTCTAACCCGCTGAGACATCCTGTCGTCCACTGCAATGATATCACACTGTCAGCTGTGACACGGTAACCACGGCGCTGCTGCTTTGAGATATTCTAGAAAGAAACCAGGTTTACATTTGAGAATCACATTGCTATAAATCCCCGTGTGAAGTGAAGCCAGCGCGCAGCTGGGCACCTCCCTGCAGTCAATACCTCTTTGTTGCTTTTAGCCCCAGACTCTGGCCCGAGTGACCTTTGAACTTCCTACCCATTTTGTTCGCCCGAAGATGGGCCACAGTGATTGGTCGGATTTGTCCCAGTGACATCATGATGTTGGGTGGACTGGTGATGTCACCGCTGCACATGGAAGAGAATGGGCTGGGGGGGGCACTGTAGATGTGCATCTCCTCATTTCCTCAGTGAAACACACACACAGGACACACACAGCTCGTTTCCCACCAGCGCGTAACTCCACAGTCACATGAACGTCCTCATGGCTGCTGAGCTGCAGCGAACACTCAGAGGGAGAAAGGAGGAGAGGGCGGGGGTGAGTGCTGGAGATAGCTGAGGATGGATGAAGGCAGATAAAGAGGCCTTTGTGAGGTAACTGTGACAACCGCTCTGACGGAGAAAAGCAAGAGTGCACTTCAAACGTGTCAGCCTGGTAAAGCTCAGCCAGCACCTCTGCTGCTAATTCACACACACACACATTTGGACCCATTAGTCTCATCTGACCACAAAAACTTCTGACCTTTTCCTGCTGACGGCTGTTTGAACTTCTTGGATAAAGTGTAAAAGCTGTTTTTGTCTTCGGGGCCAGAAAGCCTGATTAATCACACCGTGCGTCACAAGGTTTACACCGAAACTCTTCACCCCAGTGAAACAGCTCTTTACTGAAACCGAGGTCAAAGAAAACACCGCCAGGAGTCGATCAAATGCATTTGTGCGTTTACCGGCAGCTGCTGTCTTTTACATTTTTTATGTCCAACGATTGATTGCTAAGCTGTTTCTGTCTGATGCAACTCAAAAGGCGGTCAGAGGTGAGACACATGCTGACTAAGGCATGAACGCGACTCGTTCAGTGTCTCACACTCTATTCAACAGGTCGACTGCGTTCAGGTAACATTATAAAAATAACCCGTTGGGCTCATCAACACCATTTCTCATGAGCTCACAGTTATCAGTCACCATTAGGGAACATCGGATGGAGAACCTATTCATTATTTCAGCCATGTGTCCATTTTAGTTACTGCTCCACGGGACAGCACAACACATATTCCACATATTTTTAACCTATAATTTTACTATTATGTTACGCTGGCATTTTAATTGCTCCATACAGCTATCCATATTCAACTGTTAGCCATCCTTGTATTTAATTGTATTCATAATTGTAGTGAGTTATTTCAGCTGTTTATGTGTAAATGTATGAAACTTATAATCATAATTTTAGCTACAAAGTGTGATCACGTGTCTCTGTGTTAGCCTGTAATGCTGCGTTTCCATCAGTGCCGATCGACTTGACTCACCACGGTCTTGTTTTGCTTCCATTGCACTGAGCACCACCACCATGCGGGCAGTAGTCTCTCGATGTAATTTGTATGCAACTCAAAGCACAACACAATTTGCTGTCAGGTTTTTAAAATGGCGCGGTTGATTCTGGTGAAGGAGTCGCTCTCTGGCCAATCAGTGGCATCCTGTTCTTCCACGTCACATTTTCAGATCGCCTCGGATCGCTTGGAACCCCGGCAGAGTGGGTTCTAAAAAAAGTACCTGCCACCTGGTACCAGGTACTAATGGAAATGTCTACAAACTGTGCCGAGTCGAGTCGAGCTGCGCTGAGCAGGTACCCGGTGACCGCTGCTGGATGTACCCCACCTCTTACCCCAGGAGAACAGGGACAGTCTCCAGCCCCAGCGGGGCTGGAGGAAAGTTGGCAGACTAAAAAGTCAATTTAAAGTAACATAAAACAGGAAGTTAGCAAAAATGTTAGCGCAATGGATCTGAATGCTATATAATAAAGATAAATCCTCAAAACTTTCATCTGTCACTCCATCAGCCACACGCTGGACCGATCTGCATCTGAGAGAATTAAGCACTCGCCTGTCGCACAAAAGACTACATCTTTGACAAGTTTGACTCCTTGGACGTGACTCAAGCGAGGACCGCGGGGTAATTTAGCTTCACTTTGCTTTCAAGCGGTGAAAGCAGCGTGGCCCAACAAAGACACCAGTCTCCACATCTCCCGAGTGGAACACACTCCCACTAACAGTGGCATTCCACCATCCCTGTGATCTGTCCTGCAACACATCCCACACACAGCTGATCACACACACACACACACACACACACAACACTCAGCTGTCTGTGTCAGCTGTGTATGCAGATAACAGGCAGGGCGGGAAAATCCCCTTTTAATCAGCAACAAGAGGAGAAGACTTAACGTTCACTTCTGGATGTAGGAAGGTTCGTTCACTGACGCGGAGGCTTAAACTGCTCAACACGGTCAGCTGTTTTATGAGGAGAAAGGAACTTTCCAAAGTTCTTTAATCACGCAAGCTAACGAGCACTGCTGGGTCTCCATAATTTAACATTACAAAAGGTCTATGAGAGGTTTGGGGAACAGTTCCTCAGACTCAGCTCTGAACTCACTGATACGTCCCAAAGAAGTCGTCAGAGCTCAACAACAAACTCGACAACTCACCTAAAAACTGTGAGCTCTTTAAAGCCTGGGGGGCTCAAAATATTTGCCATATTTCAATGTGACTGGCCTAATAACTTGTTTTTATAAAGGCAATATGTGCCCGAAGCAGCCGACCAGCCCGGGCCGAGGCCTCGTCTCTCATCAAAACACAACAATTACATTATGGAGGTTCACTGGGGTAAAGACTGGGGTGTCACATCGAGCCCACTCTGACAGGCTGGTGACAAATGAGAGAGGATGGAAGTGGCTGAGCTATGCCAACACCAGTCAGATGTGGAGGAACTCCACGGGGATCGCTGTTTGCAGTCTGCTACAAAGCTGCAACCTGCACAACATCAGCTGGACCCCCACAAAAACAGCCAAAATAACCAGATAAAGCACCGGTCTGTCAGTGTGGCAGCACTAAACCCCGCCAGCTGACCGGCTAAGACCTGAAAGAAGTTCACTGTAGTTTGCTGGGAAATCGCCCTCAAATTTCACTGCGACCTTTTTTTTCTTTGTCTAAAAAACACAACCCTTAAAATCCATCAGATCCACAATGCCACACACTGAAAGGAATCGTTCACCTTGCACGTTGTGGTTCCCGATGGTCCACGGCTCGTCGGAGTCGAAATGCGTGTCTCCCCCCATTCCGGGTCCAGGGAAGTAGGCGTGGGCTAGGAAGCCCCCCTCCCCGTCAAAAGGAGAGCTGTCTCTGTGAAAACCTGAGGCGAAGAAGATCATGATGTCGGGCTCCTTGCGGCGTCCATATTTGATGTCCTGGTAGGGGATTTCGTCAAAGCTCAGCGGGGTGACCGTCTCCCAGACTTTAAAGGCCCGTCTGATGGCCTCAAACGAGTTATACTCTCCAATTTTGGGAGTGTAGTTCTGAATGCTTTGGGGACAGAGAGGAGGGGGAAAAACAATCTGAAAGGCCAGTCTGAAGTTGAATGTATGAAGCACGAATGTTTTCCATTTATATCCTATTGCACTGCTTCAGTTCGAGCACATCCTGAGAAATGCATCCGTCACACAGAAACATAAATACAAGCTGACTTTATTGCACACAGACAGAGGTTACAGAGGCTCAGATGCTCTTGGCTCGTACCTGTAAGTCAGGTGACTTTTGTTCCATTTGTGTCCGGTGAGGGCGTAACGTTTCCGCCGCACGCTGGTTTTGATCTGGCCTCCAAACTTGTCACGCACACCACAGCGGGGTCTCCTCATGGCACTGCAGGGGACGAAAGGTGTCAGAAGCAGGTAGAGGCGTGTGTGTGTGTGTGTGTGTGTGTGTGATGTTGATGTTGAAAGGATGAAGCAACCAAGCGCAGCGATGAAGGGAAGCATCACATTAAACCTTCTGGTTTCCTTTAAAGCGCTGAGGGTGTTTTTAACCAGCATTCTGGGACAAATCTAATAAATTAAAGATTAAACTGAGCTAAAAGTTTATTTAGCGCTCCTTTATGGATACCGCGTACAAAAGCACCACAGTCGTGCCGACCTGATGGTTTGGGCGTCGATATGTCCCGTGACCTCTAAACCGTAGAATCGCTGCATGTCGCTGACGGCGTTGGACAGGATCTGAGCCGATCGCATGGTCGACATCTGTCTGCTGGCCTGAGGCAGGTATCCGTACATCCTCAGCCATCCCTGCAGACGGCACAGAAGTAGAAATTAATTCACGTCATCTGCAGCAGGCTTACTCAAATCTGAGCTCATTAGTAGCGACTAAGTGTTATCACAAGACTAAATATGATCACAGTAAGCTTTTAATCCCAAACATCTTAGTCTACACAGACAAGCATGTGGAACAAGAGACTTTTGACTTGTGAGAATATTCCCAGCAGCTAAATCCTTCTCCACTGTATGCAAACAGGGTTAAATGTGACTTGGTGTGCTTGCGCCAAGCTGGAAGAGGGTAATAACCCCCCCACGTGTCTCTGCCCCCCCCGTCTCACCTGCTGCTCTGTTTTGGTTTTCCACCTGCATCTTTAAAGAAAGCAAACTGTTCTTTTAAATGTATTCTGCTGTGAGTTGTGCTGCATTTAATGTTTGGCACTGAAAATGAAGGCAGAGAGGAGAGCAGCAGGGCAGGGGGCGGGGCTTAAGGGCAGACCGGAGGGAGCAAACATGATACTTGACCCAATCACAGATGACGCAAAGTCTGTCCCACCTGTTATGTGGAAACCCAATATCACGTGCACATGCACGCACACACACGCGCACACACACACACACACACACACACACACAGAAAATCCCCTGCATACTGGGGTAGGTTGTGATAGCACACTCATACACATAGCCACATTCCCAGTGGTGGTTGTTACTCAGTGTGTGTGTCTGTGTGTGTGTGTGTGTGTGTGCGTGCATGTTTGGTCACGCAAATATAGCTGTCTCTGTTTTCAGCGCTCGAGATCACACCCATCTTTCGCAATGTAAAATATTACCTGATAAAGGTCTGTATTTACTTACCCACTCCTTCAGAGGCGCACTCAGACCCACGCCTTTCACTGCTTTTCTTCTCTCACGCGTCTTATAAAGATATTAAATGTAATAACCACTCCAGCAAACAGGTCAGCTCCCCACAATAAAAGCTTTTATTTGCTGTATGTTTTCCCCACAGTGACATTAAAATTATGTTTCTCTGTTGAGCCGCTCTGTTTGCCCTGATCGGTGATTCCAGATCGGCTGTAGGTGTGAATCTCAGTGGTTGTGATAAACTGGCAGCTTGTCCAGGGTGCACCCGGCCTTTCACCCTATGGCAACTGCAATAGTCTCCAACCCCCCCTCCCACTTCCATGCTGCAGTCCTGAAGTGGATAAGCTGAAGTGGATGGATGGATGGATGGTGCTTCAGCATCATACAGCTGCAGATATTTCTAAGGGTTACGTGTTTCCCTCTAAAGTTAGAAAAAAGTCACCTTTAAAAACTGAATATGATCAATCCAGATTTTAAAAAAGTTCACGCTGAAAACAGGAGTAGCTCAAAGTTACAGCGCAGCGAGGCACACAGATTGTCACGCTGCACCTGCGGGCTGGTGTCTTTATGCTGCAGTCGATCTACTTAATGAGCAACTGGAGATCAGGGATGAGAAAGGGTTTCAGCTCGGAGGCAGCGCAGAACTTCATTCACGCTCTCTCCAAAGTCTTTATGATCTAATACTGACAACATACACACTGACAGTCTTCTGAACCAAACCCCAGAATAACAGCTGGTCCTGGCAGTGCAGTCATGCCGTGTGCGAGCACTGTGAGGAATTGTGTGTGTGTGTGTGTGTGCTTGTGTTTTGGAGCAGGAAGAGGTGTAAAGAGGGCTGAACTGGACGTGACTGTGACCCACCTCTGCCTTAAGATAAGGAAACTGCAAACACACACGCACAAGCAAACGCACACTTCCTGAAAGACTTACTGACACCCCCCCCCCCCTTACAAAGTGAGGGCAAAGAAAACAGGGTTCAAAAGACACTCTTTTCTTTGATAATAACTTCAGCGTTCATGTTTTCACGATTAAGCAAAGAGCAATATTACACTTTGTGCATCTGTAGTCACAAAAGGCTCGGAGGAGATTTTGCCTCTGCAGGCTGCAAGCTGGCGCTTCTGTAACAGCACAAATACATTCTGATGAACACGTTTGAAACACTGAAGGGGAAAAAAGCGAAAAGAGAATTCCTGGGTTTCATCTCAGCAAACGCTCTTCACATTTCAAAGTGTCCATCAAAGGAAACGGAGCACTTTGCAGCACTGTAACGCTGCGAGTGAGGCTGTGTGGCCACGGCAGAGCGAGGAAGCAGCAGTGGGAGAGAAAATATCAATTACGCTCTGACTTCCAATGAAAGCACACAAACAGGAAGGAGAGGAGCTTATTTCCCTCTCTGTAGTCGATGCGGCGAGCACTGCTCGCATACGTCACACTGTGTGTCCCTGGGGTTCAGGTCCCAGCTGGGCTCAAAACTCAACACACCGACAGAAACTCTGCAACGCAAACAACACAAACATTTGAGTCCAGCCTCGAGCTTCTGCCTCTCCACACGGTTGCTGCAGTGATAATACCAACGCAGGACCTGCCTTCACATCTTTGTGTGTTTGCATCTTTGTGTTCTGTCCTATTGCGATTGTGCATATTTACAACAGGCTGTTGTCGGCTACAAGGGCAGCGTTTCAGCGCCATTAAGAAGACTTACTGTGGCATATGAACCCTCACCTCCATCATCTAACGTAAAGCACTTCAGTCTGCCCGCTCACCTTCCCTCGTCAGCTGAGCTGAATACAAAACAACAGGCCACGGCTCGAGTGTGTGTGCACGGGTGTGTGTGTGCACGCCGGGCCTCATCTATTAAATGCTCTTTCAACGGGTCCTTGAGCTTACCTGCCAAAACCAGACCCAGCAATATACAAGGAGTTGTAAAACCTGCCAGTGTGTGCGTAAGAGAGAGAGAGCGTCAGTGTGTGGGTCCACCACAATGTCAGCCAAGATACTAACAGCTTTTATTCCGAGGCTTGGTCCGCTGCCATCTCCTCCCTCCTAAAGTCCTGCCGAGGGGACGGATAAGTAAATGAGAAGTGAGACGGACAGAGAGGAGGAGGAGGAGGAAGCAGAAGAGAGTCGAATTAGTTTAATATGGAGGGGAACAGATGGGAGGAAGTAATGAGAGCTTTTCTCTGTGCTCAGTGTGTTCACATCCTGCCCTGCAACACTTCAAACTAACTACCAGTGGATCGATGCTGGATCACTAGCTAGTTAGCATGAACATGAACATGAGGTTTCTTCCTGTTAAAAGGGGGCTTTTCCTTCCCACCGTCGCCAAGCGCTGCTCATAGGGGGCCACTGACTGTTGGGTTTTATGTAGGATACAACGCACCTTGAGGCGACTGTTTCTTGTGATTTGGCGCTACATAAATAAAACTGAATTGAACTGAATGAACTAACGAGCTCTCAGCTTTGCTTTGACAAACACCTGCATTCTTCCGAAAACTCGTAAACTCAGTTTTATGTTGGTTGGTTCGCACCAACTGTCCGAACCAAGCAGCGACTTTACACCTGAACGTGAAACTGAGACGTGGCTCACGCGATACCCCGGTGGAGGTGGAGGCGCTTTAGTGTCGGCTGCAGCGCTGAGATTACATTCAGATCTTTGTTTCTCCTCTTTTGAGAGGTCTTTACTCCAGGAGCTCTGGTTTCCCTCACCATTAATAAACATGCTAGCACAGGGGTGGGCAATTCCAGGGCCCGAGGGCCGGTGTCCTGCAGGTTTTAGATGGTTTCCTGATCCAACACACCTGAATCAAATGGCTGAATTACCTCCTCAGAATGTTGCCAGGTTCTCCAGAGTCCTGCTAATGACTTCTATATTTGATTCAGGTGTGTTGGATCAGGAACACATCTAAAACCTGCAGGACACCGGCCCCCGGGCACTGGAATTGCCCACCCCTGTGCTAGGATAACCCTAACATAGCCCTACTATGGCCCGCGGCTGCTCCGCTGACATTTATTACACCAAATAATTAACATTTCTAACAATTCTACAACTTACCGTGTGTGTGTGTGTAAACACAGGAAATGCACAGTGTAGGAAATATCACCCCCCCCCCCTCCTCGTCCATCACAGCATCAATGCGAATCTTTGTGAATATGACAGTCAGTCAGGAGGAAGAGGAGGGAAAGTGTGCAGAATGTGAAGAGATGGTGGAGGGCAGATTTCATGGCTACAAAGAGAATAGCAGCCTACATACGTGCTGCAATAAGTCATCTATTACCCCTCCTCTTGCACTCTCACTGCTTCAGCTACAAATTGCTGTGGAACACATTTTGCATTCTGTCTATAAACTCAGGCTTTCTTATCATGTCCATGTTTCTGCACCCCCCCCCCCCCCCATCCGCTCTCTCTGCCTCCTATTCAAAAGTTTTCTCTCCCAGCTCCTCAGACAAGAGGGCCTATTGTATTTCCTGAGATGCCTTGGAGTCCCAGGCCCGGCATGCATGTGCACAGAGTTTGTGTGTGTGTGTGTGTGTGTGTGTGTGTGTGCGCGTGTGTGTGTCCCAGTTAGAGAACAGCTGTCACATTCAGCCATCACATGCTGCACAGCTGAGACAGACCGCTACCTTCCCCATCAGCCCTCTCCATCTCTGTCCCTCCTTCTCTGTCACAAACAAATCTATCAGATTTCTCTCCTTGTTTCCTTTTTGTTAGTCAGAATACTTCAGACTCTGCTCACACACACACACACACACACACACACACTAATTATCCCGCTCTTTTTCCTCCTCTCTTTTAACCTCCCACTTCGTCCTTTGTGCTCAGACAGAGTAGGAGTCGAGGTTTGAGGCCAAATTCTGAAAGCGCCGCCTGAAGAGAGGCTCACACTTTTAATATGAGTGTAAATGTTATAACAGGTGTTTAATTTAGTTATAACACACAACAACACAGGCGAGCGTCCTTAAAACAAACTAAAATTCCTCTAATTTAATTTTGTATGCTGGTTATGTTGCGCAGGATACGCTCGTCTCTTCTCCATCGGCCCCTTTGTGTTATTGCTGCTGAAATTTAAGCCTATTTTCCATTCAAACATTAAAAAGGAACTCATAAATCTATAACGGTGATAAGAAATGTTCCTAACACAGTGTGTCCATTAGTGAGTGCATCAAAAGCAGCTCCTGACTCACCATTAGCATGTGTGCGGGATTAGCAGACTCATCAGCGCTCAGATTGTAATCTGGCAGCATCCACTCGGCCAGATTTAAAGGACTATTTCTTACTTTCAAACTAAGCTGTCAGTTTTTGTGTCTCAGTGACACATTAAAATTGTCTTGTTATGATTTTTAAACTTGCAGCGGCAGTTTTACTTTTTGAAACTGACTCGCAGACTTTGGTCGCAGCTGGTCAAGACGTGGCGCAGCACAACAATCGTCACCATATTTTCTCCATCTTGACGTTACGAGGGTGGGCCTAAATAAGTGTTATGATCTTTTTTCCCAGCCATCACCATGATCACTTAATTAAACACCAGCAGACCGACCCCGCTCACCGTGGTGGTGATCCTCGATGACGGTTACCTGCCTCCCAGCAGAGACTCATCAGAGGAGCTTCACTGCTGTGGACGGCAGAACGGGACAATATTCTTTGTTCCGGAGAACTGTGCACAAAATCAACTTCCTGCTGTTTTCTTCCAGCTGAGACGAGGACAAGTGTTTACTGAGGGCGCTCAAACTTTGGCTTCCATGCTGCAACCAGAGGAGCGCCCCCCCTGCTGGTCGCGGAAGAGAGTGCAGGTTTGGGGCACTTGTACGTTAGCTTCGCGCTCACAAGGTCGCCGTAACCAGAAGCTGGAGCAGGTGGAGGACTGCTGCTGTGACTCTGAGCTCATTTCCTGCACTCGCTGCAAAGCACGGACACTTTTCCACTGCCTCAGTAATTTAATTTAATTAATATTTCATTAACATCAGTTCTTACAATTAACTTCAGAACTGCAGGTTTCTTCTTTTGTGTTTTATTTTTCATGTCATCAGAAAAGCTGTGAATGCTTGTGTGTATATATTTTATTGTATTTATTAACAGGGCTTGGGGGGGGGGGGGGAAAGGGGCTGGTTTTTCAAACATTTTGATTTTTCTGGGGGGGGGATTTTT
>VUQK01035362.1:49632-64433 GCA_015106715.1 Bujurquina vittata | reverse complement strand
GACATACTGTGTGTGTGTGTGTGTGTGTGTGTGTGTGTCTTTTTCCAAACTTGGAAGTTTAAAAAAAATAAATAAATAAATACGATTTACTTACGAACTGGACTCGGGCACGCTCCATTAGAGTTCCCCAAATCTCCTCCTAACAGAGCACCTAGGATAACAGGAAAAAAACCACCGTGGTCACATTAATAACACTAAGAAATCATCTCATATCAAACAGTTAATATCAGTAGCACTAATCTAAAATGATGCATGAAAAATGAAATCATTAAATCAAGTGTCATTAAAAAGTCCTACTGCAATCGACGCTCATTTTGCTCTCTGAAGGACCATAATTGGTTTCAATTCTGCATTTCCAGTTAATGTTTAAGTGCTAGTTTCATTACTCCTCAATGATACTTATGTGGCATTTTAAGGGGGAAATTTATCAGACTCATTCAGAATGAAAAAAAGAGACCAAACACTCACCTAAAGGTAATTAAAACGGCAAGATTATTTAAAATGAATTACCGTCATTGGGAGGAAAATGGTTTACAGTATTTTTAACTATCTGAATGCCAATCAAACTCTGTGTCTGCATTATATACTTAAGATCATCAGGATAAAGTATGTGTAATGTTATACACATCTTTACACTATGACGTTTTTATCTGTTAGATCTATTTTTAGTTGTGTTTGAAGGGGGCTGAGTATTGCTCTACCCTTTATCACACAGCTTAAGACATGACATACTGTAATGACTGGAAAGATCTGGGAGTCTCAAGAGTGCAGACATTTTTTCCCAGAGAAGAAAAAGACTCATGGGACTGGCAATGTTCCTGTATGAGTTGTTAAGTAAGCAGTGTTGTTATTAATATTATCACTATAGTTTGGTCTTTTATGCAAAAGTACAGTGACTTTTTACAGCTGAAAACAGTGTTGAGACACTTTGAGGTCCAAGTCGTCATGTGTACTAACCTTAAACCAAAACTGACCTTGGTTCTTATATAGTGCTTTTCTACTCTACCTGAGCACTCAAAGCACTTTATACAATTTCATAATTCACCCATTCATACAAGCACTTTTTTCTACATCTTAGTGTTTTCTAACTAACATTCACACTCCAGTGAGCACACTGAAGAGCAACTTGGGGTTCAGTATCTTGCCAAAGAATATTTTGGAATGCAGACTGGATCAACCAGGGATTGACCCACCAACCTTCCAGTTAGCAGATGACCTGCTCTACCTGCTGTGCGGCCAAAAAGGCAAAATAGATTATTTTGGGAAAATCTGAATAGCTGATGTGCGTCTCAGTCAGAATGATTATTTTCATTGTTTCCAGATTGCCGAGGCAATTAAACAATCAAAACAAAAATATCCTGATTGCCTCAGGTTAGAATAAGAGTTAGGGTTACGATTGGGTTCATCACTGATGATGACCTAGACCTTAAATTTAGCCAGCAATGGAACACCATGACTGAAGCTACTGGAGTACTGAGAGACATCTGCCTAGTGTTAATGTTCAGTCATTGTGTAAATATTAAAGTGAAACAATTCGACTTTAGCTGTAAAAAGCTGAGATCTCTTTCTCACTGCTATAACCCAGTGACATTCATAAAAATCCTTTAGACTTTAGAAAATAAAAAGCAAACAAGTATTCTGCCCATTTTAGATCTCCGGCGTAAGTTTCAGAGAGTATAGTGTCTTTAAGCTTGTGAACAATGCATCATGTGAAACTTGAAAATTTTTTAGTTTTAGCTTAGCCCTCACCAAAACAGCTCGAGCATTATTAAAGATGCTTTCTCGTAGCCAAATGTAAAAAAAAAAAGCATGTTTCTAATAACACATAAACTCGTGAGAGAGTATTTCACTGTGTTCTCCAAACAACCAAATGCATAAAAGAGTAATTTTACCGTTGTCATAAAATTAAATCTCATACACTTTGTCTCTAAGCACAGGAAACGGAGACATTTTTACACACTGAACAGCTACATACATTTATCTTCATTCTAACAAACATTACGCTTGCTTTTTCCTCACATAGCAGGCAGCATTTTTTCTGCACTGACACTTATTTTCCCTCTGTTGATGCCATTTCAGTTCTTTGGCTCAAATGTTCTTTAGAAATTCGGGGTCATTAGGGGTGACTGAAAAATATCTGGCTGGACAAACACATGGAGAAACACCAACAAGCAAAGACAATGAACCCAATACATCTCTGGTAATGTGGGATGCATAACAGGGTAGAGCAGCGTATTTGCACTGCTGAGGTTGTAAGGAGTAGAGGGGGGGAGAACAGGAGCGTCCATTACCGCTACGTGAAACCCACTTGCCTCGGAGAACGGCATGTTATGAAAGATGCTGTAATGCATTTGTTGCAAGTTACATCACCTAATTCTGACTTACAATGAGATTACACTGGTCGGAACAAAGCTTGATAAGTAACCTTGTCTGAGACGCAAAAATGGGGCACAAATCCTTTTAGTCAGAGGTTGAAGGATTGGTTTGCCACACAGAGGCAGCGGGCGCATGCAGAAGTGTACCAGCCAACCAGTCAAAGAAATGATGGATGCCTGTCATTACAGGCACTGTGCACTTATTTCAACAAGCAGGGCTTATTTAGACTGATGGAGCATGCAGGCTGCACAACACATCTCTGGTCACTTTGCTGCTTGTCGACTCAGAACATTCTCTATTAACATACTGCTGTTACATAAACCGCGCTTCTGCATAGACCGAGTACACTTTATGCAAAGGTCTTTAAGTAACGACATCACTATGACAACCACGTGTACAAAAGTGGCTCAAATCATTTCAGTTACAAAGAGACATTTAGAAATCAGTACAATAACATGTTCATCCACAGACCAACTGCTTTGGATCCGAAAACAACAACAACAACAACAATAACAAAAGACAAACAATCATTTAATGTCAAAAGGAAATATTTGGAAACAGATGAAAACCAACTGTAGAAAAAGTAGGCCAAACACTGAGAGAACCAGCAGTCATAATTTACACAGGGATTTGAGCCTCATATACATAACACGCAGTGTTAACAGATGCTGCTAATTAACATTCAATACAGTATGACCCATATTTACAACAGTTTGCAGGTCATGTAGTTACTGAAAATCCTTTCTCAAATCCTTGAGTTTGAGTGATAGTTTAACAAAATATGCATCCTTTTTTCAATAATGTTCCCCCTTGAAATATCTTTGCAGCCAATTACCCTCGACAAGTCCCCTTTGCCATCCATGCCTGATTTATTAAGCAAACATGCAAATGAGACCCACTAAAATGTATTTCAAATGTTCAAAATGACTTAATCCATGGGAAACTATTTCTGACATCTTTCAATGGCAGTAATATAATTTTCCATGGCGCTGGTGCCAGTGTACGGCTCTGACTTTGTACTGCAAAAGGACTTGTGCCAAATCCAAAATACCAGCACGGCATGACACCATTGATGACATCAGTGATGAAATGAGGGGCTAATACAGGTAAATCATAAACACCTGGTAGATTCAGCCCATATTTTATTCCCATGGAAATTACCTCAAAATCTACTACTAACACTACATAAGGATTAGTTATTAAACATGAAATTTCATTAATTGCACTGGTTCTAAACCTCCACTGGCACCACACTACTCTGTTCATTTTTTAAATTCTGTCTCCATGTTGTCTCTAACACACGTCAATCAAGCAGAGTGGGTGGCAGTCTAAAGTCTTTTTTCTTTAGTTTTCTTTTGAAGAAGTTTTGAGATTTTGTCAGTATGTATTCTTTGTTCTTCAGTGTATCTCAAACTGTTGTTCATGTTTTCAGAAAAAGTAAAACTCACCAGTTGCCTAGCATCAGTGATAAAACCAAATCAGGGTTTAGAACTGCAAACAGAAAACCTGTGCTGGATGGATCAATCAGCTGCAGGTATTGAAACTGGATATTTATGCATGATGTTTCAGATTATTTGCATAGTCACAAATGTGCAGCGACTTCACACAGAAAACAGGGCATTGCACTTGTGATTCACACCATCTCTTACCTGCGCTGGCTGGTCGCTGTGGTAACCCTGGTGACACGGTGTTTCTCTGCAGAGCTGGTTGCTGTGGTGAGAGGAGCCTGGGATCTGTGAGGGTGGAGGTGACAAAGGAGGTGGTGGTGACCAGGGCGCCGGCAGGGTTGTTACTGAACTGAAGGGCCGCCGCTGCTGCCGCTGCATTCTGGTTGGATACTGGCACGGTGACTGGCATGGAGAAGGTGGGCTGTGGGACCGTAGACTGGTGGAATGACAGGAAGCGCACAAAGATTAGTGTGTGGCCATGTTTACCCACCCTCGCACATATAAACAGTAATGGACAGTTAGTGATCAGCAGCAGTGCAAACAAGCCTGCAGGTGACACACACACACAGTTGCAGCAATACAACCAATCACAGTGAGAAAAGTCTTCCCACAACGAAAAAGTTATACACGACAGACAATTCCTACTTTCAAAGCAACAATGCAAAAAGGAATGCAAGTGAAACATGTTCTGATTTTCACATTAATTATTGTTTAAAGAACTTTTTTTTAAAAATTTGCAGTGTAGCACGGTGTAAAATAACAGATGTTCCCAGTTTTTAAAGTGCTACTTTATAATTTAAAGAAGTCAACACGGGGCTTAAAAAACAAAAGATAAAACAAACAAACAAACAAAAAACCCAAACAGATATCCCAGAACTAGAGCTTTGTATCCTAAAACAGGTCAGTGCACAAGAATAAAAATAGTTTACAAGAAAATTCAAAGACAACTCTTAAGGCCCTTAGTGGCTAAAATGATGACAATAGATAGGATGCCATGAATACTGCATATCATATGTTTCAGATTTCCAACTCTGCAGTTAGATCTTGATTTTAATCCATGCTACTAAGATGACTTAAATCTTTCTACATCACACTAGTATTCTATCATATTGAAGATTTTTTCCATTCTTTCTTGTTTGTCTTGTGGAAGGAAATCAATCCAAAAGTATCAGACATGTCTGATGTTTACCATTTCTATTGCACTTTTTAAAAGAAGGTGACTTTGTTTTGGAAATATAACTCTTCAAACAGTAAAATGCACATACATCGAATCCCTCAGCAATGCATACACACACACGCACTCATACAGTCGTCATGCAAGGTGATTTGGTGAAAAGGCCAAAAAGCTGTCTCGCGTTTCGTGTTTCATGCCAGGTTAAAACTCTTGTAGTAGCAGTGGGTTATTGCATCGGGTTATTGGTGACATTTCATAGCATGCTTGTCACATTCCAGCAACATCCCATCACCCCCACCGACATGTGCTCATCACTGGGGATGTTAGGAAATATTCAGCAGGAGCCTCCCTAACAAAATGGACCTTAAAATATTACTCATTCTCAAAAAGCTGGAGGACATACTGCCTTTCTTTCCAAAAACTTTCACCTATACTTTAAAAAAAACAAAACAAAAATCAATCAACTTTGTCACCTGAGTTGATAAAGTAGATGACCAGACATCCCAGGATGCAGAAAAATCAAGGGCAAGGACCTCGGGTTGTCCAGCCATCCGACCCATTTCACCCTGTTCCAACTTAATCTGAAATAAGGACTTCTATATATAGAATATGGGCCAGCGCTGCACTGTACTGTACTCAAACTGCCTGGGACCCAGTTTAATACTGAGGAGGACGAGGGCACCTTCCTGCCCTTGATCTCTATCTCTTTTCCGTCTGCAATGTTTTGGAGATGGCAAAAAGAGAGAAAAAAAAGTTAGCTAACTAAAACCAAAGCAGGTACCATCTTATTCAGTAAAGCCTTTAAATGATTTCTTAATCACAGGTTTTCAAATAACAAAGCAAGCTGTTCCCATTTGTAACTGGTCATTTTGAAATATAAACCAAAACAATAAAATTCATTCATAATTCCATTTTCCCCCTCACACAAAGTCTAAACCAAGTAAAGACTGTCCCATTCTTCCATAAAGCAAACACCAAATTATAGTTTAAATAAAATGCTTTGACTATTCAGCAATGTTAACACTGAAAAATAACTAATCTTCTCTGAATCTTTCAATGACAGATTTAAAATTCACCCATCAGCCTACAAAGAGGAAGTCTGCAAAGCAGCGAGAGCTGTAAGTGGCTAACAGCGAGAGTGAAGAGAGCAGCTAAGAGCATTGCACCACTGCACACGGGCCAAGCAGAAGGTAAAGGGAGGGCATGGATAAATGGAAGGGGCGGATAGAGGTGGGGTTAATGCAAAAGGGGCCAGAGGTGTATGGACGCAGAGCATAAAGATCCAGAAAGGATTTATCCCTACAGTGCTTGGGGATGGTTTTCTTTTCAGTAACACATTTCATTATATAGCTCTACAGAGGACAGAGCTGGAGGCTTTGCTGATGGCCATTTTTATAGAACACAAAGGAATCAAAGTTGTCACCTTTACATGACCCCAAGACAAAAGACTTTCTCATTAATCATATCCAAAACTTACTAAACTAAATCAAATTTTTTATTGGAACAGATCTCTAAACAGCATTTTATTTAATACAAGTTAAAGTTTATTGCACTGCTGATTGTTGCTTTTTTTATGCTATATAAAGTTAGAGAAAAAAAGAGAAAGACATAACGTAGCGTGCAGCTGCAGATTTGTGGGCCACTGAAATGAATGAATGAATTAATAGTTAGACCTAAAGGCTAAATTTAGGATGTTTCTGAGTTATGAGTGAAATGATTTGACGTAAACAAAAACAATCAGACGAACGAATAAACAAATAAATCACTTAAAAAAGTCTAAACTTAACTGCTGATGACCTATATTTGAAAGAAAGAAATATACTGATATTAGTAGTGGTCTGTTATTTGAAATTTCAAATCTGTTATTTCAAAATAAATACCAATATAAATACCAAATCTTCAGTACTGTGGAAAAGTCTTGTGAATTTTAATTTATTTATATTTTGCTTCCAAAGAGCTAGACTGTCTGACTGACTCAGCTAACACTTCACTGGTCTCTTGTTTTTGAACATTGGCTGCTTTTTCACTCATTTTCTGTCCAGTACTTTTATCTGATGATTTTTAAAGGAATGTTTTTGTTTTGGGAGTTTTGTTTGTTTTTGTTTTTTTTGTTAAAGCAACTTAACACTGACATATGACAGCTGAATCTATGAAAAATGCCAAGGACAACATAGCTGACAGTATTTTTACACCAGCAAGGTGATTAACAAAGCTATTAGCCGAACACTTTGCATAACTCGGCGTGCCGTACAGTGTGTTGTCAAAAAAGAGAAAATGAGGGAACTGGACATTTGGAGGGCCAAAGAAGAAGAGACCTAAAAACTATCTACAGATGAACAATATCTGAAAATCATGTTCTAAAGAAACAGGAAAAAATCCAGCAAAGACCTGACACAGGACCTGAGAGATGCATCTGAGCCTACAGTTGATCCATCTACTGTTTGGCGAAGCCTGAACAGAAATGTGGAAGGGCGGCTGTCATGAAGGCATTCTTAAGGAAGGGGATCTTGTCAAAATTGAAAGAATTATGAACACAGAAAAGTACCATCAGATTTTAATCAATCATGTAGTACCATCTGGAAAGCACCTGATTGGCAAAGTCTTCACTTTTCAGCATAGCTGGATAAGAAAACACACTGAACATCATCAGTAATAGACTGGATCATCTTGACAAAGAACAGAACAAAAGGGATCCGACATCCAAAGAAGAGCTTTGGATGTTTGTTAAGGAGCCTGGAGAACTATTCTCGGAGATTACAAGAAAGCTTGCCTAAGAGAGTTCCGGCTGCGCTGAGGGATAAAGGTGGTCGTACCAAATACACTGTATTTCTATGCGTATTTATCAATTAATTGCTGCACCTATTTCCCATTTTCCTAACAAAATGTTAACTAATGAGACATGGCTCATGACTTTTGCAAAGTACTGTTCATTCCCTTCCAAAACGATCCTCAGCTGTCTGCCTCTCTGGTAGTTTGTAATGCATTTAGCCACAAATTGTTTGTTCTTGGCCACTTCTCCACAAGACCTTCATTTCTCTACCAGCCTCTGGTTGCTAGGATATTGGTGACATAACTCCAAAACCTCTTCATTTATTCTGTAAATATGAATTTTAAATTTGTCCTGACCCTGCACTCCACTGTGCTACAGTGAGAATTAATCCATGTCTTTGGCAAATTACAAGAGAATTTACATCTACCCACTCCCGACTCCATTTAACACTGCTGCTCTTAATTGCAGAGAGGAGGGTTAACTGGGTACTGCTCCTCATCCTGTGGATTTAGCACAGAGGATGGGAACCATAGAAAAAAAAATAACAAGAACCTGTTAGGTAAATAATTGACTAGGAGCTTTTCCAGAGGCTCATGCGAGGAAGCTCAAGGCCTCTTCTGTGTGAAGAGAACAAAAAGAGGGGAGAGAAGGCTAACCTATTTTCCCTCAGAGGAGCTCTCTCAACAAGGGTGTGTTTCCTGGATGCAAGGGTAAATCAGAATGAATTAAACTCATGGCCTAGTTTTTCTTTTCCTCCCTCTTGTCCTGGAAGCCTTTGAAAGTTTTTCTTTTTTCTTTTTCCACTGTAGGATTGTCGCATCGTATTTGTTAGCAGCTGTAGATCTGAACACAGAGGCAACATTGGAAAACTGTTTGGCTGACCTTTAGCTGTCACAGCAGTTGACCAGCAAATTAGTTTTTTTTTTAGGTTTATGCCCCCCCCCACTCTAATTTCTTTTTTCTACTTATATTTGATTCCAAATAAATAAAAAGAGGCTGAATGACTCGCAGTTCACCTTCTCCAAAATGCCTGATTCTAATTGAAAAATGTTTTATTTGCAGCTGCAACCAGAAACTATTAATAGTCCCCATGCTTTCACGGTGTGAAATTCAAAGCTAAACTAATCCGAATACAAAATTAGATGTGACTAACTGTGCAGTAGTTTCAATAACACCATGTTTCACTTGACATTCATACAGAGCTTGTACAGAAACATTCAGGTTCTTGCTGAACAGCACTTTGGAGGTGGTTGTTAAAAGGCAGAAATCTATTTCTTATTCAATTTCCTGACCCAAAATCTCAGAGCCAGAAAAGCCAGGGGCCCTCCGGTTAAAAAAAAAAGAAAGAAAAAAAAAATAGCACAAAACAAAAAACCCCCAAAAACCTATTTTCTCTTGCCTACCACAGCGCCAGTTTAACAGAAAAAGATATGTTTGCTTGGGGCTCGTCTAGCCAAGTGTCCTGCCCGTTCTCCCGCACCACTCTCTCCCTACCTCAGGAGGTATTTTAGTACAAGTGGGATTAAGCTTGTATATCCCGGCCCCTATCTGTCATGTCATAGGGATTATAATGCTGAGGGAAGCAGTGGCGGGTGGTGCTGTATGCTTCTGATTACTGGTTGACCGTGAAAGGTGTGCTGGAAAAATGAGGCAGGTAGGCGGACTGACTGGAACAACGAGGAGCAGGATGGTAGGGCAGCCTTTTGCTGCAGCCATTTGCTAGCACCGTTATGCTAGCATCCAAATTACACGGGCCAAGAGCTGCGGCTCTCTAGGGGTGGTCGATTGAATCCTCTTCTTCTTCTGCTCTGGCTTTCTCTTCTGAGAAAGTCTTTTCAAAGCCATTTCAGCTCACACAGCACAGAGAGGCTGATAGAGGCTGTGCGGAAACCAGGAGGGGAGAGATTCATTGAGTTGATTAAACTGAGAGGCAGCTCATTTTCTCTATTATGTCTGCTCCGATGTATATGAGATTTTAGCAAATTAATATTAACATTAGCGCCTGATGTCATCTTTGTGACAGCTATATCTTTTTTAAACCACCAAAGTCTTTTTTTTAAATATTTGTTTCTTCCTCAAAATTGTTATTATTAACATACAGTGCCACAATACTTCTTTTAAATTACTGTAATGAGCATTTGGGTTTCGCTCACTTTGATTTCAATATAAAAAATTATAAGGCTTTAAATTAAAACCCAGCTAAAGGGATATAGTTTTCTATCATTCTAGCTGTACACCAGAGATGAAGCCAACAATGCATATATTATATATTTAAAATGATACCTTTTCACAGTCTATGAAAACATAGTGGCAGAGCAGCTGATGGAAAACAGTTCAATGCATATCTCTTCACTAAACTGATTGCAACAATTACAGTATGATTATGAGACCAGTCGTGCAGACCATGAAAACATGACTAATACAGTAAAGAAAAACAATAAGAAGAAAAAAGTCCCCGTAAAAAAGTGTAACACCAAAAGTGTGATTATAGTAAATAACTGCTGCCTAACTATTCTGCACAACCTCAAAGTGACTGTGTCCCATCCCAAGTGACCAATCAGGGGGCCGGCAGACAGGAAGAGGAGCTGTAAATTAAGTGCTAGTCATTAAAGTGACATTAATGGCATTATTGAGCAGAGAAGGAAAAAATGAATCACTGAGAAATTGGCAAAGAAGTAGAGCGGTAAAAGGGGATTGGCAGCGTGCCAGTCAGGAGGCAGAACCTGGATAATGTCAGGAGCCCATCGGAAGAGCAGGACTAGACTGGGACTAAAGTGACCTCAGTAATGCTGCTAATAACAGCCAGTTATCAACTGCACTCTGCCTTTCTCTGTGTTATCTAAGAAACAGACACAGCCCTGGTGCATACAGCGTATCTGAAATTGCAGTGCTCTTCCTTTAATGTTGCTAAGTATTACTCAATTGGTACATTCAGTCAAGCAATCTGACTGCTCCAAGGCATGCTCCAAACGTGTTGATTATTACCATAAAACATGATTTCCCCTTGCAATATTAGTTGCTATGCCAACTTTTGTGAGAACCAGGGACCTAGTTATCACTCCTCTCTCTCTGTTGTTTATTCTTGTACGTTTGCGAACTTGCAGAGGCATCAGAAACAGTGTATTAAAAGCCATAATACTCCTGAGAATGCGCTTCACTGTGATGACTGTAACTTCAGATGAATAATCACAGTTAGCATGCCCTATTTGGTGTCATGCTGGTTTTTTTTTTTTAAAAGGATTACTTTCTGTCTAACACATTTGCAGCACTGCAAAAAAAACTGCATATTTTCTATCTTTATATAAGTCCAAGGGAAATTATCTGTATAGAATAACTCCATATACACCAAAAATTATCAATAAGATCAAAAGACATTTTGTGATTTGTGGGAATTAAGTGGGAACATGTTGAGATTCAGTTTTTACAGTAATTTGTCACTTCATTAACTGAGCTGTGTCCTATGCGACTTTAATGTTATCATATTGCTTGTTGCGTGCTTGTTGGGCTTCCTTTAAAAGACTTTTTTTTTTTTTTATAATTTTCAGAAAACAATTAAGATTAATAAACGATGAATGCGAAGATTAGTTGAAGTTCTACTTTTTAGAGACTTCCCTGGTGAACTTGGCTACTCTGCCTTCTTGCTCAAGCACACACCATCAGTGGGGTGGGGTGGTTGTGGGTAGTGATTTGGGGGATGGGAACAGGTGCTATTGGTAAGCAGTGAAGTGGAGAAGGTAAAGGAGTGGGGAATGGTGAAGGCGAGTGCTCTGTGAGTAGTCAGGCCACCATCAGCAGTCGGAAATCTCCGGCTGTCCGGTCAGCGGCAGCAGCAAGGTACCAACATGAAAAGGGGGCAGGGTTACGCAGAGTGCTGGGAGGTACTCACTGACAGCCTATAGTTCTGCATCATTTTATCAAACTCCTCGTCAATTTTTTTGTATTTCTCTTCAGTGCGGGGGGTGAGGGAGAAGGGCTCCTCGGGGTCTGGGCTCTCAGAGTCCCGGTGCTCTTTCTTGTTCAGAGCCTTCGTTCCCCAAACAAAAGAAACAGAAGGCAGACAGAGGAAGAGAGAGAAAGGAGAGTAGATAGAGAAAAAAGAAGAAGAAAAGAAAGGGTAGGTTAGATAACGTGACAAAAATGTGATTGTACTCACGCCATAGCGTTTGAAGAGGCTGTCGAGGTCCTCGGTCTTGCGCTCGTTTAGCGGGCTTTGGTCGATGGAGTCGTCGCCGTCGGGCTCAGGGCTGTTGCAGCCATTAAAGCCTTTCTTTCGCAACGTCTGAAGCGGTTGAAGGGGGTAGAGGAGGAAAAGAAGGCACATTTACATTTCAATTTTCCATTCACATACTGGAATTAGCACTTAGTAAAACATTTTAATTTCTCAAACGCAAATGGACATCTTGATTGCATAAAATGTGCTGACTCCTACACTATTCATTGTATAAACATGAGGCAGTTAAGGTCGGATGGAACAATTTGACCTCGATGATGACATAAAAAGAGTTTGTCTTTTTTCCTCGCGGCACCTTCTGTGAGTAGGAACGCAGCCTTACAGAAGACACATTCTCAACTTCAACGTCTGAAAACCCTCTGTCGATTTGTAAGGTCAAAGTTCTTAACATCTGCCGCCCACCTAAAAGCAAGTTATTAACGGAAAAACTGCACTTGCTTAACCAGCAGGTGCACTCAGGAAGTCGTGGTTTGAAAGGTTGAACTACTGAGTGTTGTTGCAAAGGCAGAAAGCTTTAAAATCAAGAGGATGTGGCCTGAGAGAACAAGGGCAAAAAAAAAAAAAACTACAGTAAATCTGCGGTGCATATCAGAAGATACAGTGAGGCATCGCACTTCTGTACACATCGGCTAATCAACGGTGTTAGTAATTGGTGTGAAGCTTTGCACTGAGGAATGTGGTAAAGCAAAGAAAAAGGGTAAAGGGTGAGCTAGGAAGCATGTGCTGGTATTAGTGCTAACGGCAGACAGGTTGTGTCAGTCTTAGCACACTTTGGGAAGGGCGAGAAATGGAAGAGGGAGAGAAGGAGATAAAGAGGTTCTTATTTTGAGAGGATTCTGCTAAACAAGATTTGCTGTTAAGTAGCTTTGCCTGGTGGGCCCTTGACCACAGAGCCAAGCGGAGAGATCCTCGTAGCAAAATGGATCTTAAACTGGAGCTGGAGAACCTACTGTGGTCCAAATACAAGCTTTAGCCTTGAGTGGTGCAAAAAGAAAGAAATCCCTTGCCTTGAAATCTATCCCAAAGGAAAAATAGACTATAGTTCCCTGCCAAAAAACAACACAAAACAAACAAAAAAAAAACCAACCTCTCTAGCCTTCACTCCAGCAAGTCTTTCCATCTATACACATCTAAAAAAACATTTATTAAATGAAGAGAGAGAAAAAAAATCTGCCTGTGCAGTACAATATTTTAACCTGCACTCTGGAGAAATCAAGTGATTTCAAGAATTAACAAATGGCCTTCGACATCTTACAAAAAAATAGGCATGATCAAGACATATAAAGTGGATGTTTAAAAAAAAAACAAGCATCTGTTTTCCAAGCAAGGTGAAGAAGTCTCGGTTTAATGACAGACAGCCATAACAAAAGTAATTTTATCCTTTTTAAAAAGCTGGTGAATCTACCTGACAGTACTTACTGTAATACACAGTCATTTGAAAAAGAAAGTTTCCACAGGACTCCATGCAACTATATAAAAACTAAATACACTCTTACTGTTTCCAAAGGAATTATCAGAATAAGTAGCAGCCAGGTGCTGCTAATCAAACACACATGATTAACTAATTATCAGCAAGTGTGACTACCTCTATAAATGCAGAAGTTTGGGCTGAAGCGTTCAGTGTCTTTACCTACAATATAAAGCGCCTTGAGGCAAATGTTTGTTGTGATTTGGCACAATATAAATAAAACTGATTTGAATTGACGCAATCTTACCAGAAGTGAATGTCCCAGCAAATTCACCCTAGGGTCAGAGCGTGCAAAGCTCAAAGAAACTGTAAAAATTACTCAGACACTGCAGGCCTCAGTTAACATGTTAACTGTTTAAATTCACTGTACAATTACAAAAAGACTAAACAATTGTGGCTTGTTTTGAAGGGTTGCCAGGAGGAAGCCACTTTTCTCTAGAAAGAACATGGCAGGACAGCTTTTTTGCAAACTTGGATCTGAACAAACCACAAGACTTCTAGAACAATGCCCTTTAGACAGATGAGACCAAAGTGGAGATGTTTGGCACATTTAGAGAAAACCGAAAAACACCTCATACTAAGTGTAAAGCACGGTGGTGGAGGGGTGACGATTTGGGCTTGTTTTGCAGCCACCGGACCTGGGCATGCTGCAGTCGTTGAGTTGACAGCAAACTCCTCCTAGAGTCAACAGCTAAAGCGAAATCCGTCACAACAGGACACTGATCCTAAGCACACCAGCAAATCTACAAAAGAATGTCTGGAAAAGAAAAAGGTGTTGTTATGGTCCAGTAAAACCAGGCCTCATGCTGATTGAACTGCTGTAATGGAACCTTAAGAAATCTGTGCATAAACAATTGTCTGCAGACCTCAAATGAACTGAAACAACGCTTTAAAGAGCAGGCCAAAATTCCTTCACATTGATGCGAGAGACCAATAAAGCCATACAAGAAAACAGTTACTTCAAGTTATTGCTGCTAAAGGTCATTCTACAACCTACTGCATCATGGGGGTGTGCATAGCTTTTCATAGGACTGTCTTTTTCCTCATGTAAAAATGAGGGCTTCCTTACAGTGCTATGTTAAACAAAAACATGTAGTCTACATAAGTTGTAGTTTAATAGCTAAAATATAAAACCACTGATATCCTTTAAGATTCAATTACAGACAACATATAAGGCAGGAAACCGCTACAGTGTATCACCTAACAGATATTATATTCAATACCTCACGAACCCTTTATTTTCTTTAATTAACAACCACCTGCTGTGTCAGGTGTGACTATAGTCCAGCGGCAGCCTGATTAAAAGCATGTGTTCCGTGAGTGCACCGCACACA
>VUQK01035362.1:8058-24651 GCA_015106715.1 Bujurquina vittata | reverse complement strand
AAATACCATAAAGTTTTAAAAAAAAACAATTCTGAACTTAAAAAATAAATTTAAAAAAAAAAAAAACAACAACACTGGCACAGTCCTCACACAGTCTGTTCAAAGAAAATTACTGAGGCAATAAACTCTCTTATTGCCAAGAAAAAGCATCCATTAAAGTTGCTGAAAGTGTCTTTTTCAGACAACAGACACCAACCCTGAACCGAGGTACACATTCACCAGCGAGTGAAGAATGCATAATCCAAAAATTGCCCCACGAATCACTGGCTATTGTTTACTAATGTTGATGTGGTAGCTGGAACTTTGGAGGGGTTTGTATGACTTTTGGCTAACAACTCAAATTGAAAAAGTATCGGCTGCTTTAAAGCCACTGCTGAGAAATATAAGTTTTAATTCATGTGTAATTGCTAAAAAAAAAAAAAAGAAATCAGATTCAATTCAAGTTATACTTTGACACCTCATAGTGATATTGAGATTCAGTTTGTGTCAGAAAGGGCTGTCTGAAAGATATTCTAAATATATTATACACTTAAAATGATAAATTTTGGGGGTATTTTTTTGGTGGGTAAAATAGGTTGTGCATCCATAAAATGTCTTCTTTGCCACACTGGAGATGTGGCAGTCACCATTTACTATGAATAATAAGCAGACTATGGAAGAGTACCTCATACAACACAACTTAAAAAAAAGAAAAAAGAAATTACACTCTGAGGCACAGCTTATATGAAAGGAGTCCAAATAAACTTGTTGGTTTTTGCAGACACATCAGTCAGTGGTAAAAATATACATGGTCCTCTAAAGCAAGCTCAGCTAAAGCGTACTATCAGTAGCAGTGACCGTTTCGTCATGATATAAATATAAACAAATTATGTTGACCGTTGATGAACTATATAAAAATATCATTTATCAGGCCCTGCTGGCAAACTATCAGACATAGCCTCAAGATCTGCAGAGGAGTTCAGGGCTTCAAGTTTCAAGATGGGTGCAGTTTGCCTGGATATAGCTGCCAAAGTCACGACCTCTGCACCAGGCTTTGAAAATGACTGATCTGTGTCTTAGTTTGAGGTGAACATGGATCAATAATTTACCAATATTCATTTATCACTCAGCATTCCATTAAAATAGGTCTGACATGTTGGACAAAATACAATTTGACAAATGATCCAATCACATGCTCTGCTCAACTGGGAATCAAATGAAATTAAATCAGCAGGTGTCTGAGTTGGTGTTGCACCTGAGCTTTAATTTGCCCAAAGATGTAGCAGACTAGAAGAATGATCAATAAGAACATGCTCTTCTGTCTCATTAAAAACATAAAGGACCAGAAACTCAACTCTCCAGTGTTTGGGACATTTAAGGGTTTAAGATTAAATGTCAGCTCAAGCTCAAGCCAGTGTTGAAAGGTCGATTAATTTGTTACAAGCAGAAAATTAATTTAAAAACATGTAATTTTTCTTACACAAATGATAAGCATCCACTTGGGATTCTAACCATTCTTTTTCCCCCCCAAGTCTCCAACACCCACCCATCTTAATTACAAATACATATACACACTAGGTCACTGACATCTTGAAGGCATTAATGCAGAGTTTCATACATAGCACGCCATCTTCAAGATGCATTACACTAATGAATTAGATTTTCTAAGGGCATGGGGAGAGGAGAAGTCTAATAGATTTGTTCCTCGGTGGGACACAGACAGAACCATCAATGGGGCTGAAGTTGAAGGTTTGGGGGGTTGGGAGAAGGTTGGCATGTAACTGGGTCACTGAAAATGTGACCCAGCGAGCCCAACCTTGAGGGTGTTCTGCCAGCACCAGCTGTGTGATATTTACAGCCTGTTGCCTCATGTTCCCGGGCAACCGTTGAACACAGCTCCCACCACACTCAAGCTTCAGGTCACCCAGCATGCATCTTTACAATATCAACAAAACCCTATGGTTGATTTTGTGGTATATCAGCAGGTGGAGTGAAGGGAGGGCATTGTGACAAATAGTGGAGGAGGAGAGAGAGCTGGAGGAGGGAGCTGCTGGCCTGGTATCTGAAGCCTGGCTTATGATTGTGCCTGTGCTTTAACGCTGCCAACCCTGGCAATGGAATATGATCTCCCCTTCCCCCTTCTCCTCTTAACCAATCATGGGTGAGACTTTAGAGAGGTGGGAGAGAGTGGGGAGGGCTGATGCAGTGCAAGGGCAGCACTTCTGAGGTGATGGTGGTGGTTTGGGGCAAGAGATGAGATGGGATGGGAGGGGTGGTAAGGAGATCTGCACCTCTTGGCTTGTGAATCACGCTCGCGTTGCTGGGTCGCTATCAATACTGCAGTCTGCCCGAGCACGTACACACACTCCCAACCACGTATACAAAAAAACAAACAACAGTACGCACAAAAAGAAAAACACACCTACGCACTTAACACAGGGTGCCCTAACTGTCACTGAGCTGCTGTTTGTGCTCATAGCCTCTGGCATGAATACAGCAAAAATACCCTGATAATACCCATAATGCATGTATATACTGTATGCGAGTGCACACACAGACTCACAAAGATGTCTTTTGTGCAGAAGATTAGAAACCATATGGAGCACAAGGGACTTGTTGGCAGGCCACACAATACTTTTACTGTAATTTGGTGTTGATCGAGACCTGCCCCACTCACGGCATCACTAACCTGGACAATGTGGTTTGACCTGTCAGGTTAGATCACGACCAAAAGATAAATGGTCCTAACATGTTCCGGGGCACACCCTGAAAGGTGTGGGGTGATCAGAGGAGCCATTGGTTAATAGTTTTAAAGGATAAACTCTTCCTGTGCTGTACAGTTTGATTAGTTTGTTGAGCTCATAAGAACTTGAGGCAGTTTTTAATGCATTTGCTTGGACTTGTGTGCGTCACAAGTCCAAGCAAAGTTTTTCTGCGTCAATGTAGAGCAGCAACAAGTCAATTCAAATCATGATGACGTCACTATTTTTTTTATTTTTAAAATCAAACAAATGAAATCTCACATGCTTTTTCAAGAGCTGAAACTGACGTCTAAAATCTCGACTAAACATGCATCATTAGTTATTTTTGTTTGATCAAATCATCTAATTCTAAAATGAGTTAATTAAGCTTCAGAAATGTGGTCTAAGATACTTTAGTGTGACAATTAGCTTGTATGTGCAATTGTAAGTTCAATATGTTTGGTTTGCAGACATTTCCCTTCAGGCTGGGATCATAAATTTCTTTATTTACTGACAGTTTTAGGACAAAAAATAGTTACATGACAAACTGGTACGATAATAGCTAAATAAATAACTAATCAATCAACACTGTGCCTTTACACTGAACTAGCTTACTTGCAGTGTTTGTTTTTTTTCTCTGATCACAGTAAATTAAACAACAGCAACTTGATTTATAAATGAGAGTTACTCTGGCAGTGGCAATATTTAATGAATATATTATTCATTCAAGTACTACCCATTACGTTGGGCTTTGTTTGTCTTTAAGATCAGATCATTTATAATCTATAATCTGCCTCATTAGAGCAAACAGCACAGTGTTTTGGAATGTAACTTGAGATGTGAGATGGTGTCCAGGTTCCCTCCCTAAAAGCTTTTCCCATCATTTCAAATGCGCTGCAGCACAACAACAAAAAGGTATGTGACAGAGAAGAATGCCTGCTAGACAAAACACTAATGACATCAATGTGACACTCGAGGACAGAGGGCGTACACGCTCAAGTCAGCGTGCATACGATAGTTTGACATCACTAGTCGAACATGTTTTCATCAATGGAGCCTTACGCAACAGCCAGACAGGTAAAATCAAGACAACCGACGGGCTCTAAAACATAGTGCTTTACTGCAAGTGGTGTCAGGTTTATTTTCATGAATGCAGGTGAGTGGGAAGAGGAATGCTGTTTTTTTTTTTTCAGCACAAAAATACCTATTTTTAACGTCCACAACAAACGTTATGTTTATTTGTCTGTCATTAACTGTGTAATGTGGGCACCGCAAGTATGCTAAAGGCACTCAATAATAATAAACACTCAACAGAGTCTGGCACACACACACAAACAACACTGTTTTGAGAAGTAACTGTTATCCTCTCAACAATTTATCCCTCCCTATAGAACAGCTATTTTTGGTAACAGAAATACACTGACTCCGTCATGACTGTTTGTGCGTGCGGTCATTAGGAAGCACGAGATCCTTCGGCTCAGAGAGGCATCTTTCAATCTAGTCACAGGAGATCGAGCCAGGTCGGCTTTGTTGTCAAGAAACCTTTCAAAACAAGTGTGGAGCAGCTGCTTGGAGACCCGCAAGTCCGTCCACTCTTGTTCTGACTGGTTTAAAAAGCAGAAGGCACCAAGGCAACTCAATGAAACTTCAAGAAATGAGAACATTATAACCATGCCGAGAAAAGGAAACTTATTTTCTGTTATCATCTCAAAATGAAATGCTGGCTTCTACAGACCAACCAACAGCAGCGTAGCTCACGATCCATGTAATAATCTCTCATTTGTGGAACATGACTCTTCACATTCCTGATATAGTTCTTTTTATACAGACAATACAAAGGCAGACAAATCAATTTAGGCCTGCAAATCCAAATAAGCCTGTTATCTCGAGGATAAAACAACATCTTGCTATTAACCTTGTGTTTCTTTGAAAAAGCAGGGTATAATCAGAGCAATCATCAAGGTTAAAGAAGCCCAACAGTCATCTTCAATGTGTTATATCTCAGCAAACGTACAGCACACAACATAGTTTTAACAGGTGTCAAGGGCATGGCACTCAACTCACCATTAATGGTCATGTAAGTCTTCAATTCAAAGAAGAAAAAGAGCAGGTGTGACGTTACGAGCTGCACAACAACACAAGCTTTGAACCATAAATCACCACGAGACCCTCCCTCCGCTCTGGAGCCTCTCTCACCAGATTTGGGACTCGGGTAAATGTCAGTTCGGCAGCTGACGAAGAACAGCCAGCCACACATCAAGTCACCTCGCACTCCTCTATATCTACCTCGTAAAGACCAACTGATTGCTTTCCTGGACTGATTAGGGATCTCAGAAATCTCTGAATGTTCTTAAAACTAAATTTTCAGAACTTCAGCTTAAATCAAGCATGAGAAAGATGAAAAATGTTACTTTTAGCCAGAGCAGAGATAATGTGAACTCTGGAAAACTGCTATCAATTATGACTTTCGCTCATTATGCTTTCAAGAAACGTGTTCATTTCAGTTCAAAACAATTTCAGCACACACTCTGATGTCTCAATCGGCTGCTCTTACCGGCAAAGATTTAAGGTGCCAAAAAGACGTTCTAGAAGTGCTAATGACGGCAGGAAAAATAAAGCTGAGGCCAGTTAACTTGAAAAGAGTAGTTCCACAGTAGTCCAAGTCAAAGATCACAGAAGTATACACAGTCCTGAATAGAAAGAGTCCAACTTAGAGCAGCACATGTGCCACTCCACCCACCATTGACTGCTGAAGTGACAACTGCTGGTCGAGCACCTCACTCTGGACGCCCCAAATTACCCTTCTTCCCCCCAGCACCATCAAGGCCCCCTCCTCTGCTACTGTTTCTTGTCACTCCACCTCACTCCTCACAATTACACAGTACACTCATCCCCCTCCCTACCCGTAAACCCCTCCCAGGTCACCCTTTGCCCTAATATGCCTTCAGCAACTGCCACCAATTCATCAGTGTCTATGTTAGCAAACGAGGTGCGTGTTGGTCAGTCCTTTAAAGAACTATTTAGTTTTGTGTTTGGGTTTTTTTTTTCCAGCACATTGACTGTAAAGGCTTGTATTTTTTATAATTTATTACTAGATCAAATTTATCTTTATCAATTTATTGATTGAATTAATAATTCAACAATATAAAATGTTTTCCATATAAAAAGACCTCTCTATCTAAATTGATGGTGAAAAAAAAATTGAAATCATATAAAATAGTACACCTTTTTACCAAAAATCTGCATTTTTACTCTGACCTGATTATTTTACACTAATTTTATCTTTATTGATTAATCACCTCAGCCAGATTGATCTTTCAGACAAAGTAAAAATACAGTTAAATTGTCAAGTCACAATATAAGAAAGACTTATTTAATGGATTTAGAATATATTACCTGTACAATTTTGATGTTAAAATATGCACACACAAAAAAGAAAACATGCTCTAATGCTGAAATCCTCAACTGATGATAAAGATAATAACTGACTATGACTAATAACCTATTTAATTAATGTATTAAACTTCTGACATAGTATTTATATGCTTTTATAAGCCAAACAGAAAATCTCTATATTGACCTCTATATGCATGTGTACCATCGGGGTAAGGGAGTCAACTAGCTGCCTAACTGAGTGTGTCAGATCCTTGTTGCACACCAATCTGTCCCTCGTGCACATGTGTGCGTATACATCTTCCATTTGGATCATGAGCTGCTGGCAGCACGATGGCAGCTGCTTACATACCTTTTGTTCCTCTGGACCCTCTAACGACCCCACCCCCAAAATCTGCGCGCGCGCACACACACACACTCTCGCATGCTCAGCTGTCGGAGAGTTCAACACACCGGTAATGTCTCGTGCTCCTCTGCCAGACTGCTCAACATTCGATTTTAAAATTACTCTTCTGCTGTCAAACTTCAACGGCTACTCCACCACATCTCCACCTCCCTGTCATCTCCAATGGGGACCACTGCTGACGGCTCTGATCTGACGCCACATCCAAATTCTAAAAGATCTGAACTTGGTAAGACGCGGTTATATGACCACAGCAAGGACTGTAAAAGGAGAGCTTCACTCTCTGTGACTTTTTGCAACAGTGGCTCTGCTTCCCAAGAAATGAATCTCAGCCTGTGCCCTTTCCTGACCTTGAAATCTCCAAAGGGGGCCCGGAGGGTGTGGGAAATGGGAGGCCAGGAGTCTGCTAAACAGTTGTGTCATTGAGTTTCCACACACAGTGAATATATGTATGGGTGCAGGCACGTATGTGCCAAGAACCCAACGGGTTAAACAAGGGGCAGAAATTCCAAAGGCTAAATTCATCTTGAAGCAGTAACTTATATGGATAAATCTGTAAGAGAGAGAAGAAAAAATGTTCACCTTTTGTGTATCTGGAGCAGGAAATCTGCCCATGGTTAGGAAAATATACACCACTACTAAATCCAACAATCCTAATGTCAGAGCACTGAGGGCACAATTACTTCCACAACAAACATGAGCGCTCAGATGGCCTTATCTTTCTGCCCCGTTCTCCAGGTTTTTCCCCCGCTTGCCATCCACATTTGTCATCCGTGTGCACGACTGCCTGGGGGCCCTCCATGTTGAACACACGGTGTTGGCCCGGAGCCCAAAATGGGGATCTATGAGCTTACCTCCGCTCTCACTGACAACTGAATGCAAGCACGGGCCAAGACTGTGTGGTGCTGGCTACATGTGGTGGGGATCCGGCACCGAGGAGAGGTGGGGGAGGCACAAACACTAAGCAAAAGGATATCTATTCTCTCTTCTTTAGCAGAGCAGTGAGAGGAAGCAGCTCCTTTGCCCAGAGGCAAGTGTATTTATGTTGAAAGGAAACACAAAAGCATATAAGCTTCAGCTCTTGCAATGATAAATATCCATCCATGTAACTGCAAATCCTTGGAACAGTTGCAGAGAAGGCAAAAAGATTTGTTTTTGTGTATTGTTCAACATGAAAGGTGTGCCACCTGAGTGATGTGCCATGACAAAGAAAAACTCAAGAGGTTTTGTTGAAGACAGGCTTATTTGGTACTTTGTCTTTGTACCCAATGACTAATAGGTTTGTGAATAAGCATGATATGCTTTCAAGGGTCTGACAGTGAATACCCTGATTATGCAAATCTGCCTCCCTCTCGAGGATGGGGTAAATTAAAAAAAAAAAAATGACAAAGCTTTTCTTTGGTGTGGCACTAGTGTGATCCATTTTCTTGCATGTGACCTACATTATTAAGGAATTTTCCACATTTTCTCATCCTTATGACAAATCTCACAGTATAATACAGCTCAAAAGATGAACATTTCCAAGAGAACATACTCATCCAAACAATGAGGCTGTCTAATTACTCCACATTATCAGTGCCAGCATCCAGAGCCAATCTCCGTTTTACTTACATTTCATGTTAGAAATCTTGTGATTTCAGACCAGCAGGTTTTCAGATGCCCATCTTGAGTGGATCAAACCAATTTCAATTCTATTTTCACCATTTATTTTCACATATGTCTGCATGGAATACATTACGATAAACACACTGACTTTGCTTTCATTTCTTCACATCTACTTTTTGGCCACGAAGGTGGGAATTTGTTGCAAGGGAAAAAGACATGCAATACAAGTATCGCACGTCCACAACATGAGGTGAAACCATTAAATTTGCTGAATTCTTTTATGTGATAATGAACCGGTCAATTGTTTAGATCATGAAATGACAGAAAATAGAAACTTCTTGTTAGAACTCCTACAACCACTGGTGAAGTCTTTTTAGGGCCAACAAAGATGTGCAGTTTACAACCAGGTAAAGTAATATAAATATTATAAATGATTACCAAAGTAGGTAATTGATAGCTGATAAATCAATAAATCTAGAAATTTAGGCAATATATAATAAAAAAAAGACATTCTACTCCAATTCAAAACTGTATGAACAAGTTTTACTGGGTTAGCAAAATTTTAAAAAATGTGATTAATTAAATAAAGTTGGAGGGGTTCTGCGCAGTATTTGGAGGAATGTGATCACTGTTCCAGTCTGTTGAGGCTGCGCCTGAAGGGGAAGCTTCTGATTTACTGATCAGTCCTTTTCTCACATAAGTGAGTGGCATAAATGAGCTTGCTCTGAAGGCTCCCTGAGCCCTTAAGGTGCGTCCACACAGCAAGCGATTTGTTCATTGTGCATCGCATTGTTACTGACAGTTGGTCGTTAGCGGACATTCCAAACTCCAGTTACCTAGGTAACCCTCTAATATATTTACAGCCTTGTCATATGTCAACCAATGGTATCCTGCACTCTCACTGGTAGTTTGAGAAAAGTTTAACCTAAGACCTTCCTATTTTACGCCACTAGCAATCGCTCAAAGTTGCTCAAAGTCGCTGAATGGCATTAACTTTCTATGGTCTCTGGTCGCCACGTTCTTGTAACCCGCTTTTGGTGTGGACACGTTTAGAGATATGAGCTGAGCTCAGACGTAGAGCTGCTGCTTCTCTATGTCGAAACAATCTATTTGAGGTGATTTGTGCACTACCTCTTTACTACTAAAGTAGTGTCAGTGTCCAGTCTAAAACCAGCTCCACGAATTTTCACCAAAAAGACTCTGATGGCACAACACCATAAATTTGCTGGGCCTGGTGTTGGAATTAGTGATGTCAGTGGTTTTGGTAAGGGCTTTTGTAAGAAATTCACCAATGACTCAGCGATGTAGCCCACAGATTCTGCCTTCCAACATTTTTTCCATGTAAATTATCCCATCTTTTGCTATATGGTTCTCAAAATGCACCACGGCAGCAGTGACTGTGTGCCAGCACTGTCAACGTGTCACTAGGAAAGTAGGGAGAAGCTGCCTCCCACTGAGGCATTTCAGGCATATCCATGGATGGCTGAGCTTATAACATTTTTAAAGCAATAAATCTAAACTTTACACAGAATGTGAGCAGCTCAAAAACAGCATGAGATTGCATGGAACACCTTTAGGGACTGTTGTATGTCAAAGTACTGGCCGGTATCGTATATGTCTATGTCTAATCTAGCCCTTGCTCGTCCAATCTGGGGAAATTTGGTATCGCACAGCCCCTGGAGCTGTCGCAGCTATGGGTTAGAAGTCAAGAGAAGCAAGACAAGCCCTAACAAACGCAGCAACCTGTTCTCTTCGACTGTCTGCCTCACTCAGCTGGCTCCACAAAGGCCCCAACCCCCACCCCATAAAAGCCTGTCGTTGCAGCACCAAGCTTTCGGCTTTTCCAGCCTGTCACTGTCAAACACAGGAACAGTTTCAGGAATATAGCTCATTAAACTCAACGTGCACTTTGAATTTGTCCTATCCCGCTAAAAACTAATTTAAGCACATGTGTGGCTTTTGTTTGTTTTATGGCATAATCAATGAAGTACCATTGCTTTCACAAGGGAAACCAATCCCTGTCGACTAACAACATGCCTTTCTGTGTAAAGTACACATTTTAATATGTAAAGTGTGGTAGTAAGCTTTTTCCATGTCCCTGCCAAGCGATTTAAAGTAAAATTAGAGCTGGCTCAGTTATTCTAATTAATGACCTGTGCGTGTAACTTTACCATATTTTAATCTATCAAGTAAATTAAAGCCATAAATCACTCAACACCTGTGACTCCCACGCCAGCACGACTGACTGGATTGTGAAAGACAGCATTTAGCTTGCATCAATGTGAGCAGACGTCTGGAATCAAACGATCACCTATGTTAATTTCAAAGAGCTGTTGAGATCAAGAGGTCTGGAGGAGGAAAATTATCCAGTAAATGGTCATTCTATGTAACAAGAGACCTTTATTACCACAGATCTCAAAGCTCACTTGCTCTGACCTCCTGTAATCTATACAATTGGTTGTTAGTGATGTCGGTCATTTGGGACTTTAAGCTTATTATATGTCTGCACTTACTGTAAATTGTTATTTAGGAGAGCATCAGAGTGAATAGAAGAAAAACGCATGGCACATGGTAGTGTGGGGTGGGCTGGTTCCTCGGTGACTCTCTTCTGTGTTGGGTCTTTGTGGGACCTACGGATGTAGCCGGAAACCCCCTTTGAACCCTACGTAGTAACCTACAACGTAGCCTGATGTGCACCTCTCAAGAAATGTAACTACACGTTGGGTCGACGCAGCCCACAACAATTGTGATTACCATGTAGGGCTCAGGGGGTCCCGCAAAGACCTGATGCAGAAGCATAATTCAGGTCTCAGCTTGTGAATAATCTCACAACTTCATACACCGCTTTGAACTGTAGCTGCTAATGGCAGTCTTTGTTCTGCTTTGAGTTTAGCATAAGTGAGCACATGAACTAGACCCCACCAGCTGCAGATTGTGGTTGTGGCCCACCAGCTCTCCAAAGCAGAGCTGCAGTCCATGCATGTATGTTTTCATACATAGAGTCATTCGTTCAGAAAGATAGTAATGAGTAAAAATTGAAAAAGCTAAAATTGGTAAGCAAATATATTTGGGCAGACATTAATATGCAGTGCCAGTCAAAAGTGTGTCCAAACTTTTGAATGGTACTGTATGACTATCCCCCAAACAGTAAAGTGTATTTGGAGTAAACACTACATGTTGTCATATAATAACCTGTAATTGGACCGCTGAAATGTTTGAAGTGTTACAAAGCTTTTTGCCAAACACAGAGAGAATTATTTCATGCCACCTGGACTGACAATAAGCTAAAATTGGCTGATATATTGACCTGGACCTCCATTCCAATGGCAGGAAGAATAAAACTGAACCAACTTGAGCTTACTGGGCAAGACTAAGGGTGTAAATGCCATCTTCCTGCATCAGGACTAAAAGACACAGTGATGTGAAAAAAATAGCGATAGTCATTTCAATTTCTGCAGCTGTACAGGATCTTTGAAATCAGCATATATCGCCAAGGTTAACTGCTCTCAGAAACTACTAAAGCCTTTTCTTCAGCTGTGGTTTGATGGTTCATTTGTTACTGATCGGTCAGGGGAAAATGAAACAAAATAAGTCCCCTTCCAACAAGGAAGCTGCCAACATGAAACTAATGCTAAACAGAAGGAATAACGTAAAACAGAGCAGCAGTCCAGGATGAATATCAGATGTGATTTATTTTACAATACTTTCCCTTTTATTTGTTAAGTGATATGTGCAGTTGCACTATAAAATGGAGACGAAGGACTGGACGTTAGCTGACACAGTCAAGATTATCTCAACAAATAAAGATCACTGAAAACACAACAATATCAAAGTTTCCACAATGCTTTAAACAGAAACATACTCTACGTAGCTCTAAGACAGTGGTACCATGAGTCAAACCTTTGAAAGTTGATGCCACAATGTCCCAATTGTGCCAATAAATAAAGGTTAACATTAAATATTGAAAACTACATTCTCATTATTTAAAGTTGAAGGATTAGGTTGTACAGTAAAAAAGTAGTAGTTGGGTTTTGGTAAAAAAAAAAATAATAAAACCAAACATTAAGTGACATCCCTGTCTTCATCACACATATAAGATATCAAACATCCTGCTTATAAAAAGAGAAAATACTGACTAGTGAGATGGCTTCTACTGTTTTTGTTTTGTTTTGTTTTTTTAATAAACTAAGTGATTGACTCAGGCTACAATGAACAGAAAAGAGGCAAAGTAAGACAAGGCCATCACGGCACTCAACGGAACCACGAGGTGCTGTGTTGTGCACTAACAAATCCCCAGAGGTGACGAGGCGTTTGATGTGCAATGGGGCGGTGAATGCCACACAGAGCCAGCCCTCCCCCCAACCCCCACAAGCTCCCTGACATTGACTAACAGACATGCACATACACACAATCACACTTCTCCTCAGAAACAGCTGACGTTTTAACAGGCTTACAACAGCTGACAGGCTACAGGTGGGGCAGAGGGGACCCTTCATAAGTCCTCTAACCCCCCCTCCTTTTTAGTACCCGGCTCATAATTCCCCTCTGCAATTCACACACACACACCTGTTGTGACTCCAGAGGAATTGTCCTCTGTGAAAAGCCTTACTTCATACTGTATCACCCACCTACTCTCACAGACACATACGCTGTCTCCCCCTCAGTACATTAAAACAGGGCTTTATGACCCTTCAGCATGTGTTTGAGTGGTTCAAGTGTGTGTATGCTCTGTCCGACTGTAAAAACAGATGCTACCAGAGAAGAGAACTACGGGCTAAAAGCACTAAGCTCCTTTGCTTTGCTTCAGTGAAGCCGGTGCTGGCATTACAGAGAGGAGAAAACCATGCTGTCATGTTAATCCATAATCATTTTAACCCACAATAACCCTGGTTTTCGCTTCAATCACCACTGTATAAAAACAGTTTGACTGTATGTGGATCTTATAATCCTGAGGTCACATTAAAGTCAAGGAAAAACTGAGCCTCTGCATCAACTCTGTTTATTATCACACAGTCTTAATATTCTTTATACTATTGAGAGAAAAACTTTTCGGGCATTCAGATTCTGCAGCCACACAATGCGATTCTTCCTTTGATGGAGACAGAAAGGCTCCGTCACACAAGCCTTATTCAGGAATTTGGAGATACCACCCCTCTTGAACGCTCTCCAAACGCTTTTGTCAGACATAGTTCTCTGCAAAGTGAATTGTGGTGAAGCGCAGCCGAGATATTTAGGACGAGTATCTGTTTGTAAAAGGGAGCAATGCTGAGAAGAAGAGAGGGGATTTGAAAGCGCAGCACTTCTTTGGATTGGATGAGAAACCATGGGGTGAAAGAGAGAGAAAACACACACACACACATATCTGGATTATGTATTCTTGCTGCGTGTGCAAAACAGAGCAGAAAAGAAGTTTCCATAACTTCGAGTACAGAATATTTCCTCTCTTTTCATCCACAAGGTATCACTATAACAGGAAATTATTTACCAGCATTCAGTCACATGTGATTGTGTAACAGGAGAACAGAGAAACTGGATTATGTGTCATTTTTTTTTTAAAAAACTTTGGAAATAAAACTCAAACCAAAGCGCTGAGGTACCACACTACTTAAGTTAATAATCATAATGTTCGTTTAATACTTCAATGTTGTTGAAACGGGAGCTTTACTGACTTGTTGAAATAATTCATAAAGACCAGGGAGTCAAGGGCTTTCACACAGGAAGTGACAAACGCTGACCACTAGACCCAAAATTTGTGTTGCGCCGGCTGCGGCGCAAGCCTGTATTTCTTCATTTTTTGTGGCCACTCATGGTCCTTGTGTATGTACCAGCTCTAAAGCGTTTTGAGCGCTCAGGCACTATACAAGACCTTGTCCATTTACTGCCATTCTGTATTTCTATTGGTCGCGTGAACGTACATCACACACGAGCGCTCCCAGGATAGCTGCGCCACACTTTACTCGACACAGTTGGAAACCATTTTTGTGGAGCGCAAGCCAAAGAAATGCATTTCTGAGTGCAGCACAGCACATGCTGTTTCCTATATGAAAGAGGCTTGTCTTTAAGATGCTTTGCCAAGATTGTTGCGCTACTGTTCATGTGTTTTTAGCTGCTAGTGAGGTGAGGGGCTATGTGTCTGCTTGCAGCGGTGCTGTGTGTGTCAGCAGGAGGCAGTGAAGACAGCACTGTTGATATCGATACTGTGGCAATAGCATCTAATCTGAAACTCAAACTAAATAGCAGATTTATGACAGTTACAAACACAGAAGGAAGTCCAGAACTAGTTAGAGAGGAGGTTGGATGGGTAATGGATAATCCAAATCCCGGAGACCAATGTTGAATCCCACATAACAGCTAACATTTGCTTCTTCCACCACGACTGCAGTCTACCCATAACCACTAATGGGGGTAAATTAATTGGAATCTTAACTATTGCAGTGGTAGAGTAGAGAAGTCACATGAACCATTAATGCAACTTCCTTTAACGTCATATTTTTTGGATGAGCGCTGGCAAATAACTGATCTGTTTATGTAGTTTAGAGGAGGTTAGAGGCTGTTGTGAAATCACGAATAAATGTAGTTAAACTATTCTGGAAAGATCACAGTCTGGCATGGTTTCCGTTTCTACAAAACGAGAAAAGAAACACGGTGATGCTGATGAGTGCCCTGCAAAAGCATTTCAACATATTGTTATCTAGTCTTCCCTCTGCTCTTGTTTTTCCCTTGCACTCTCGCCGCCTTTCTTTTATTTCTTAAGAAAGCGGGAGGACTCTTTCTCTCTGAGCCTGGTGGTGTTCCAGCTGTAATGTGATAACCAGTTCAATAACATAAACAACTGCCAGAATCCTCCAGAGGAAGGATGCAGAGAGAGCGGGAGTGTGCGTTTGAGTGTGAGTATGTGAGTCAGTGGGTGGATGTCTGTGTGTGTTTGGCTTTACATGGGAGCGCGTGTGGGCTGGAGAGCAGGAGAGGCCTGGGCGAGAGGTGAGGACGAGTCAGCCATTGAACACCATCAAATAAAACGTTATCTAATGCCTGCACTGACACGGCCCGCCAGAAAACAAGTACACTCTCTATCGACTGAAAACACGGCTGTGCTTTTGCCCGCGAAAACACTCCTCACTGCCGCCGTGAGCTGGGTTTCTACATCAGAAAAGGAGAAATGGATTTCAGCTGCACTTTAAAAAGCCATCAGGGCATCTGCACTCTTTGTGAGCACAAATTTAGTGACTTAAGACCTTTTTAATATCTCCAAAAGCAAGAAAAGTACCATTTCCTTTACTAAAAGATCTGAGCAAAAGATCAGCATAAAAAAAACCCTAACTGTTCCTTTGTGTAAAAGAGAACCGCAAGCATCTGCACCTCTTGAACACAGTTTAAATTATTTAACATCTACATCATGATGTATATTATGATTTCATTCCATTTCATTACCCACAATATATTTAATCCCAATAATAAAAAAAAAATCAACACAGAGTTTAACTTAAGCATATCTCACCATCTTCATCAGCAAGTAGAAGACCTGCAGTTTTAGCTCGTCTCCTACAGTTAGCTTCTCCGGTTATATGCACAAAACCCTGTCAACCCTGTTTTTGTAACTTTTTGAAAGGTTTTACATTAAACCCAGATTAATATGAAGTCTAACTTATTTTGTTAAACAGAACATTTTAAGAAAAGTAAGTTTTGTTTTTGCAAATTTAGTTTGTGTTTTATGATTTAATGAGCTTCAAAACACAAGCTGAATGATAGAAGCCATCTCTAAAGCCGTCCTTATTTAAAAGTGTTTGGAAAAGGGCAGGTGACTGGATTATCCATTTATCACACCTATACCGCACCGGTAGCTATAACATTACTGTCCAGTAGTTCTTCATATATAATTGCCAAGAAGTGACTTGGTTTGTTTTCAAATAAATAGCTAATGGGTTTTCTCATAATCATAATCTCATGAGAATCCTGCTGCCTCACAGGGTAAATTCTGCTCTATTACACTTCCCCTTAGTAAAACGTTATAAAATCTTAAACATTATAAAAGATGAAGTAGCACAGTTTCAATAAGATGACACATTTTGAACCTCCACGCTCTCAGTCATGGGCATGTATCAGTGTTTGTGTTTAAATACGCACACACACACACACACACGCACATGCCTGGAATCATAGCGACATCACATGCAAATACACAAGCAGAAGGAAGTGTGCAACTTTGGAAGGGTAGAAAGGGGATTTTTCAAGCTCCTCCTTCCTCTACTACTTCTTCTCCTCTCCCTGGAAACATTCCCAACTGTGGAAAGCAGAAGAGGAACAAGGATAAGCAGCCTCCGTCTTGTACCCCCCCCCCCCCCCCCCCCCCCCCCCCCCCCCCCCCCCCCCCCCCCCTCTCCTTTTCTCCCCTCCCCCCCCCCCCCCCCCCCCCCCCCCCCCCCCCCCCCCCCCCTCCCCCCCCCCCACCAAAAAAACAAATCAACCCCCAAA
>VUQK01035347.1:15798-27113 GCA_015106715.1 Bujurquina vittata | reverse complement strand
CACACACTCTTACATATGCTGACTTAAGGTCCAAGAAAAGGGAGGACTGACAGATAAGACTTGTGCTTGGGGCATGTGCTGGAAGAGACACCCACAATCGTTCGTTGATTCGTTCCCTTGCTTGGAGTGACGGAAGGAGCGGGGCTGGCTGTCGTCAGCCTGGTCCAGAGCAGGAAGTGTGCTGGGGATAAGGCGGCCATGTGGCAGGATGTTATGGATTTCTAATTAGAGCAATTCATCTGTCAGCAAGGGCACGCTTTCACTGGAGCTTTCTCTGGCCATACTCTCGCTGGACCTTCATAGTTCACACTCCCAACTTCACCCACACTTTAAACACACATTCTTCAGCCAGGGCGAGCATGAACATTCATGCATTTCCCCCAAGACTTCACAGCGTTGTTGGTCCAACATACTTCATCTCAGACTGACTACACCAGAACAAATCATTCAGTCACCATTGCTCACATCAACCAAGCAGCCCAAAATGAGCTGAAGTGATCCCACGAGAGAGCTCATTCTTCAGCAGTGTAAAACCATGACTGAGATAAGGGCTGGCTAGCGCAGAAGGTGGGAAAGAAATCAGTTTTCTGCAGCCCTAAACACACCATGATGTAGCATTCTCAGCTTGCCTGAAGGCAAGTGTTGCAAAGAGTGTGCTGTTCCCTGGACAAAAGCGATAATGCTAAACTGGATGTACCAGTGGCCTTACAGCACAGAGCAGAGAGAGCTCCCCGGGGAACAGACCCTGCTATTGTGTTACACCAGATATCCTGCTGCTGCTCTTTTGGACAGGAGCTTAAAATCATACAAATAAACAAACAAAGGGAGGTGTGCTATATGTCTGACATGTGTGTCTGCGTGGGTGTGTGAAACAGCAACTGATTCTGTTCAAAACTGAATAACATTGTAATTAATGCACAAAAATGACAAGCTAAAAAAGAAACAGAATTTTTCCAGAGCTGCTTGTGTTTTCTTGAAATTTGTGAATTTTGTGCAACCCTGGCAATCAATCTGTACATGTGAGGTTTTTGTGATAACCAGAAATGGATTGTAGGCCATATTGATACCTCTTTGCAGGGCCAGCAACATGGGCTACCCAATCAATAAAAATAGAAAAATATACAATTGGTTGAAAAAAATTGTAGCAGGATTTCCGAAGGTCCCTCCCTGTACTGCACAAAATGATTTAGTCGGTCGAACTACTGTAAAGTCAAAAGACAACGAAGAATGAAAACAAAGTAACGAGAGGAGAAAGAAGCATTTAAGTAGCTAAGACAACAAACAGTGAGAAAAGACACATTCTACATACAGCAGCATGGGAGAGCTAAGCTGCAGAGGAGAGGGAGGCACAGAGGCCGCATCGGAGTCAGAACAGGTCAATACCTGGAAAAGATGGGTGGGGGGGCTGCTGGTGGCAGCAGTAGGGTCTTTGAAGATCACTGTGTTTTGGGCATGAGTAAGACAAAAAAGACAGACCTGGATCTGTGTGATGATTGTGTTAACCTGACTTTTCATTTATTTGTTGTTTTCAATCAGTGGATTCAGAAACTGTTGAGGCCCCTTCATTTTTTTCATATTTTTTCACATGAATTTGACATTTTACATGAATAAAACATTTTTTTCCAGTCAGCACATACATAAAGAAAGCGTGAAATTTCTCATTTATTCACATCATTACTTTAGTAATTTGTAGAAGTCCCTTTGGCAGTCAGTGCAGTCTTCTTGGGTGACTCTCTGATCAAACCTGGATTAGTAGATTATCCCATTCTTCCTTGCAGAGCCTTTCAAACTTTCAAACATCCAGCACATGTATAAGGTGTGATAAATCAGCTGGCCTCCCTGTATGCTTTGTGGGTGAAACTGTTCACTGGATGCTTTCATTCCTGATAAAGTTCCTTGAAGGATCTCTAATATTTGACTGAATTAATCCTTCTTTCCATGTCCCACTATGGAGCCACCACCATGCTTTACCACACAGATGGAATTAACTGGGTGATGAACAGTCCTATCTCTACAGAAGATTCTTGAAACTCGTTGGATTCTTGGCTGTTTCTTTTACCAAGTCCCCGCTTGTTCACAACCTCTTTTTTATTGTGAGTGATAGCATTCAAATTATTAGACATGGTTTCATTTCATCATTTTATCACAGCAGAGAACTCCTTGGAAATAATGGCTCAATGATTGTCTTGACATGCAGTACATATACAAGGTGTAATAAAATAAATCTGTAAATTTACTTGTAAAATTAAAAGTTTTTCCTGATTTAAATTTGACCTTTTCTCCCAGTCAACTCTGGATCATCTTCAGCTCAAATGCTATTTTTAGGCCATGGAACAGAGGTGCTGTTTTGTTCCCTTGCACTGGTGCCTCTTCATTGTGCGCAGGATCGTCCCACACTGTGCAAACATGGTGATCCTTGTGGTTTGGAGACGGTGGTGGTGGCAAAACAGACAGGAGCCTGAGCCCGAGGTGGCAGAGTTGAAGATGTTACGATTTTCACTGGGAATGCCCAGGAGGGATAGGATTAGAAATGGTTCTATCAGATGACAACTCAAGTTGAATGGCTTGAAGGCAAATTATAGAGGCAAGGTTAAGATGGTTTGGACATGTGCAGCGGAGGGATTGTGGATATATTGGGAAAAGAATGTTGAAGATAGAGCTGCCAGGCAGGAGGAAAAGAGGAAGACCAGAGAGACGTTTCATGGATGTAGTGAAGGAGGATGTGCAGTAGGTTGGTTGAATAGAAGAGGATGTTAGAGATAGGTTGAGATGGTAGCAGAAGTCTCCATCTCTGTGGTGACCCCTAAAGGGAGAAGTAGAATTAAAACAAAGAGAAAGCCTTCCCACAATTTCCAATGCCACATAAAAAGGTCTTCTTTTGTAAATAAGAAACTTTAAAATGTGTAATTTTGAATTTTACCCAGCATTCATATCGCAAACATTAAGCTTAATTTCTAATATTTAATGAGTGACAAAAATCAAGTTAAGCCAATACAGTCTGACACTTCCCTCTAGTGTGGGCTCCTATCCTATTGTTATGGGTTCCTCCGGAGATGGGTAATACTCCCTGTAACACTCTGATGTGTCACAGTATATTGCTTTGCCACTGTCTGCGACGGGACAATGGCACTGATTTTAAAGTGGGTCATAAATAAAGATGAGTTGAGCATTTTGCAAATTTAAGTTCTTTGCCACCACAGTTACCTTAAACTTGTGTGTTACTTTCACTAAGAGTTACTCAAAGAACAAGATGAAGAAGTCTCAGGCCCTACATTTTGCTATTGCTGTCCTTCCTCTGCCATAAGCCATCAGTGCTTTGCTTCCTGTTTAAAGTGGCACATGCATGCCCAGAATGGTCTCGTGATATGCATCAATAGGCATGTTGTTATAGCAGAAGATGGTTTCTGAAACGGTGCTAAAACATTTGTCTGGAGTTAGAAGTGTGGATGTAGCCTTAATAACTTTCCAAAGAGCACTATAAGAGCCTGTCACATTAACTGTAGCTGCACCACTATGCCTACGATGCCCAAGTAACTTTTGTTTTGCATGCAAGATGAAAAAAGACATACCAAGAGACAATTAAAAATGAAAAAAAAAAACAAAACCATGAAAGTCTGCTAGTTTTTAACAAAAATTATTCTGAAACAGGTGTACATTGAAGAATTGTTCCTTCACCCAATTTACGATGCTTTTTTCTCTTCTACAGCACAAACTGTGGAAGTGCAAACTCTATCATTATAAAAGAAGGAGCAGGAAGCAGCTCAGAAGAAGACAGACATAAAGTAAAAAAACATGAGAAAGGGAACGATATGATTAAAAAGAAAAAAATGAGAAGAGGGACACAAGATGGGATAATGAGAGGACCCAAAGTGACGGAGTGATAAAGAAGGAGGAAAGAGCGTGTGAGAGAGAGCAGAGTGAGCTGGGTGGGGATGAGGCGGGTGGTGGAGGAGGAGGTGGGGTTGAGGCTGTGCGAGGCCGGGAACACGGAGCAGCGGCCGGGGGGATGTTTAGATAGGTGCAGGCTGCCACTAGGAAGTCCACGCTCCAGTATAAACAGGCCGCCACACAACCCAGCACTCCCAACTGTGGGAGAAATCTGCTCTGAGACGCATGGAGTGGCGCTGGCCAACAAAGCGAAGGCGGGAGGGAGGGAATGAAGGAGTGGGTGGTGGGAGGCAGGGGAGGATGGGTACATGGCCACTTTCAGATCCCTGCAAAATATATACACAGCTGAAGCTGGCCTCTGGACCCATTTCCTCTTGCTTCTCTCGCTGAAGTCCACGCAGAAGTCCTGAGGCCATTTTGACTGTTCTTATCTTGATGTAATCTCTGTGTCGTAGACCCCCCCATATGTACACAAATATAAACACACACAATTGTATTTTAAACAGAGCCGCAGGAACTATCAACAATTTAATGTGAACAATATATCAAATGAATATATGTAAAGTGAAAAGGCTCCTTAGCGGTGACAAACACAGAAAGTTATGGGGTAAACGCTTCTGAGGTTTTCACCACCTTTCAGATATTTGTTTCGATTTCCAGAATTGTATTTTCGGTTCATTCTCAATAGGCTCTTCAGCATCCTTACTACAGCAGAAGGAGTATCTGCTCTTTGACTTTCTGTGTACTAGATTTTTGCAGGAATCCTGTGGGTCTTGGGATTCCTAAGAGATTCCTGTGGAATGAGAGTAAATTTGGAGATTAGATGTGACTAGAACCGAAAGGAATTATCTCTAATAGAACAGCATGAGTCTGGCTAAAATGAAGCTCATTATGATTTTTGATAAATACAGTACCATTCAAAAATTTTGACACCCATGTGAATGGAGTGAGAGACGTATTTTGCTTCTAGGAGTTGCCAATGAATGTGTAAGTTTTGACTGGTACTGTACATGATGGATATGAATAAAACTCTAAGCAAAGCACTCGACAGCTGTGAGATCCATTCCCAAGTTTTGCCTACAGCACAGCTTTTGCCTCTTCAGAAAAATAATTGCATGAGGAAATAACATGTCCACTGTCCAGTATGTTTACCATTTTCATGGAGCTTTTGTTACTCACCACGTTTAGTGGATATTTAACTTTAGCCAAATGGAATGCAATTGGTTGTTGATTTCAGTGCATCTTTGTAAGCTACATGGATACGACAACACGCTGCACGGGCTCGCTTTTGTTGACATTGAACAAGTGACGTTAGCACCCATGGCATTGTTTTTCTTGGCCTTGATGCTTTCGGTATAGTGCAGGTTGTTGTGTGGTTTCAGGTGGTTGAACAAGTTAGCTGTGTTGCTTTGCGGTACAGTCACAACCCAGCACTTTTTGCATATGAAAAAAACAAAACACACGCAACATATCCTTGTTAACATCACTTGTGTTAAATCTAAATTATTTCCAAACAGCAGATGATGATGAACTTTGAGAAACAAGCTCTTCAGGTTCTGTTGTCTCTCTTTTAACATAGTGTTACTCATCCAGATTATAGTCCAGGAAACAACAGTCCAGGGAACAGCTGTGATTGGCTCATGTAGGAAGGCTGTCAGGTTGTGGTTTAAGGAGTGCTTGATTTGTTTTTGCTTTGCATTCTAGTGCACATTCTATTGTTGCTTGTTGGTCTTGTCTTAAGACCTTATAAGTACATGTGTCACTGAGAAGTGTAGTGATGTTGGTGCGATAATCGGTTGAGTTTACTTCATGTGACCCCAACAGGTCACATAATATGTTGGAGCAAGGTCTCATGGTGGTTTCACCCTAACCCCTTGGGGGTAATGACTCCCACCTTTTTCACACCTTGACTCATTTTTAGATTCAATTTTGTGCCCAAGTAATCACTGACCAAGGTCGCACTGACTTTACAACAAAATGAACACAAGAATTTCCTTATTGTGAAAGAGGTTCCTCATTTTTCATCCAGAACAAGAAATTTGGTCCTCTAAAGCTTAGAAATGCAAAAACAATCCAATCTGTAACAGACCACTAACAGTTACACACACGCACACACTTAAACACACGCACACAAGTCTTGTGGTTGCTGTGTTACGCAGAGGGTTTTCAGGGGAAATTCCTTTGAACATGAAACTCGATGAAAATAAGGACGGTAAGTGAAGAGAAACATTCGACATTCCATGAGAACCAACCCAACGGTAAACCCCTCTCTCACACTGAAACTCTGACTTCCAACTGACATCATGTCCTGTTAGCGATCACATTTCCCTCCACATCACCTGGAGGGGAGCAGAGAGACACACACAGTCCATCTGCACCTGGCCCAGACACCTCTGAGCTTAGTGAGGAGAAAGGCCAGTCTCACCATGTTTAGTCTGTTCTTCTGGCCTTTCAGAGTGTGACAAGATCCATGAAGGGCTGAGGCATAACTGAGGGGACTTACAATGTCACGAGAGATACACAGCTCTTTTCGTGTAGACATATATTCAGGGGAATATTTACTGAGTCTCTGTCACTGTGAAATAGTGTAGGTAGAATTAGGCTTGGAAAAAGAGCAAGTTTGTAGTTACAAGTTTTTGATTTTATGTCTTCAATATATCATGTGCAGCATATACGGTGGGGAATAGACCAGAATGGTCAAATCCTCTTTGCAGCAAACACTTTCCAGGTTGCTGTGGAGTCAAAGCACACAGAACTTTAGATTGTAATAGAAAATTTTTATCAATATATCAAATAAGAGAAGAGTTTTTTTCCCCGCACTGTTTGTAATAGTGAAACCAAAAGACTGATGCATTGCAGCCTTTTCACTTTGTGTAAGCATTATATAGTGTCATCACACACGAGGAACTGTAACAAAGACAGTTGTGATACAATCAATATGTGATTTATATATAGAAAATTTTAAAGTCTTTTAACATTTGGCATCTCAAATATTAAATCTAATCTTGTGTATTTACACTTACCTGAAGTGTGGTGAAAAAGTCTTTGCACCCTTCCTGATTTCTTAGTTTTTTGTACGGAAGCCGAGAGCGGATGTGGTACCTATAAACTTTTTTTCTGATGGTTTTCTTGTGATAACAAGTTATTTATCTGGTTATCACGAAATAACGATTACCATTTTCTCAAGATAATGAGATAAATAACCCTCATATCAGCCTTCATATTTTAAGGAGACGGCTGGCTCAACTGCAGCTCAGCCCTGCTGCACGGCACCTCCCGTGCATCATTCGGTAACCATGAAGAGGGCCCGGTCCCCTCAGCAGGTCACCGATGAAGTTGACTATATCAGCAGGATGCCGTCTTGATGAATAATAAATGTTAAACGTTAGGGATCTTGACTGTGTCCCCGGAAGGTCATGTGACGTGTGGAAGTCAGCACTGAGGTTGTTGTTGTTTTGGTTTTGACAATAAAGGACATGATCGTCAGCACACGGAGGTCTACGATTATTTGTTCAACTTAAGAACAAGACGGTGTAAACCCCTGTTGAGCTGCAGGTTCTCCACAATCTGACATTTTCAGCTTGAGTTCATTCTTGGAACACTGAGAAACTGAGCATTAAATAAAAGATAATCCTCTCGTGATCTCAAGAAAACCATCGGTAAATTAACTCGTTATCTCAAGAAAACAAAGTTTGCTTTCTCGAGAAAACGCGTTATTTATCTCGAGAAAACGGTAATCGTTATTCCGTGATAACGAGATCACGAGAAAAACATCAGAAAAAAGTTTATATGTACCATGGTCGCTCCCGGCTTCCGTATTTTCACATATTTGTTACCCTTACACGTTTCAGTTCACCAAGCAAATTTTAATATTAGACAAACACTCGACTGCAGTTTTTGTTGTCAAAAAAAGTTAAAATCTGCCCTAACTCGGTTATCTTTGTCTAATATTAAAATTTGTTTGATCATAAACATGCAAGTGTGACAAATGACAAAAAATAAGAACTCAGGAAGGGAACAAATACTTTTTCACAGCATTGTAAATGCATAGGTGAGTATAGCTGACAAAGTTGGTCTCCACACAAGTACCTGGCAAAAGTGTGTTTTTCATTCTGCTTTCATTGTCTGTCTCTGTGTTGGTCAGAAACATTATTCAAACACTGCCAGGCTGAATTTCATGAAACTTTGAGGATTTTGTAAAATTGTGAGACAAGTTGAAGGACTGTGGGTTCTGTTCCTGTCTAATCTTTAATTTTCCTATATTTCCGCATTGGTAAAAGGATTAAATACCTATTATAGCTTTTCTGCATAATATTGCTTGCTGTGTGTGGAGCTGTGGAAAGCACTGGCAGTGATCTGCTATTAACTGGACACTCATTGTTCTATATAATATAATGCCATAATATTTCACAACCCATTCCTTTTTACAGCACAAACAGCACAACTTACTGCTATTTGTGAAACATAGCATGTTTAATAATGCTAGTCAGGGAGCACAACAGTGTAAAACAGTGAGGTTTCTTCACTACAGAACAATCAACACAGAAAAGAGATGTGGAGGTTTAAGAAGAGAGACAGGAAATGCATCTGCATCTGCTGTATGGAAGTTTGTTGTTTTAATAAAAAAATTTAGACACTTTTTTGCTGTTATTTGTAGTCTGTCTGTATCATCTCTTCTCTGAGTTTCAGTGCAGACAGGCCTCAAGCTGCTCCTCCACACATGGAGTTTGGCCACTGAGGTGATGAGAAGATAACATGTTATCTCAGGCTCATGCAGGTAGGTGTCTTTCCTGATGACTGAAAATTATGTCCAAATGGAATTTGTTATAAAAAGCTACATCTTACAGATCTGCTGTGGGAACAAAATAAAGTGAATGAGTTGTTAGAATTATTCAGAAATGGGGGCAACAGAAAGTGGCAGTATTAGTAACTTAAAAGCACAAGGCTTCTTCTTTCAGCTGCTCCCTTTAGGGATTGCCAGAGGAGATCATCTGCCTCCATCTCACCGTATGCTTAGTATTCTCCTGTCACACCAGCCCGCTGCATTACATCCACATTCACGAATCTTTTCCATTGTCTTCTTCCATTCCCCCTGCCTGGCAACTCCATCGTCAATATTCTTGGGCAGTATATCCACTATTCCACCTCTGTACATGTCCAAACCATCTCAGCTTTGCCTCGCTAACTTTGCCTTCAAACTTTTAACTGTCCATTTTATGTTTTCCTGATAGTAGAATAGGTCACTTAAACACTATAAAGGCCTGCTCAGTGATAAACAGGGTAGAAACTTATAAAATACTGTGACACAGATATTTGTTCATACTGCTCAACACTAATGGATACTTGATCAAAGCACTAAAAGCATAAACTATTACGTTTATAAAGTAAATTATTGATATGCTGTTGATTGAGAACATGACTCCTTAAACTATAAACAGTATCTGTAACAGAGCAGACGCATCACTCTGTTGGAATAGTTAGCGCTGGAGTTGGTACATGGCTCGGAGCCACTGTGCAATGCAATGAAATTCAAAAGAAGATGAGTAATGTAAGGGCAGATGAGAAAGAGAGCATGAGTGGCCAAACAAGAGTGGACCAACACCCAGTTTAAAAAAAAATTGATGCAAAGATACACACAGACAAGCAAAGTGGCTGCCAGTAAACACCAACAAGTCCAGCAGTGCTTCCTGGAACAGCACCATGAAACAGCTGTGAGTCCCAGCAGAGCCTGACTCTCCCACTCGCTGGGCCTCTCAAACACACACCCATGCCCTCACACACTGACAAGCACAAGACACCACTCTCACACCAAACCACACACAGTTTGTGTGTTGCTCATTTGTTTTTGTAATGCTTACGCATAAGCATTAGATTCTGCAATGATACTAACACAGTGCTATTTTTTTTAAATGACAAAAGTACAAAAGTTGGACATGCATAAAAAACCAATGGAACAGATGCAAACTCATTTTTTTTATTTTATTTTTTTACTTCATGTTTCAAAAACATCAAATTGAAAGAAACTGTGAAGTTCGTGGACCTTGGCATTAACCTCACCTAACCCTGCTTAATCAACACATCCCCAGAGGGTCAAAGTGTCACAGCCAGCCACAAAAATTCAAGGTCTCAGTCACTGTAACTTTCGGGTCTGCACTTATTCCTGATCTGAACCATATTTTGTCACCTTGCCTCAAACATAAATTGGCTCTTTGCCATCAGACAGTCATTTCAAACATTTACTGTCAACACGTTGGTGCGTCTGTACTTGACAACATACAGCCACGCTTCGTGACATTACGTAGCGAACCCTTGACCATTTCTCTCATTTAAATCTTGGCCGATCACTGAATTTAACTGTTTAGGTCTCGGTGTGTGGCCCACTGACTGTGACTGCAGTCATGGCAGACAGTGCTGGGGCAATCATAAATACATAACTGGAAACTAAATAAAAAAAAATGAATTAATCATTGATTTAACTCATTTTTATTCTCATATATTTTATTATTCATTTTAGCTAAATTCTCGCCCTCTTGACAAATAAAAGGTCTGTTAACCCTCATCACAGATTAGCCGCATAATACATTTTCCCAGGAAAATAAGTTGATATAAGTTAAAAATTTCAGTCACTGCTAAGCATTAACTCAGGGGCTAGCTGCTTAGCAGCTAGCTGCTTTTCCCTATTCACAAGGTAGACAGCTCACATTGATGATGGTCCTCAGTAATGTTGAGCTACCGATCCGGTCAATTTCCCGCTCTGATGTCGGATAAATAGTAAGTCCCCATCCACTACAGCTGGTGACAGTAAACTTTGTACTGCTCTCCAGGAGATCTGGAACAAGAGACTCACTGGAGAGGCAGCTGACACCGTGGACTGTTGCAACCTTGCCAGCATTCAGGCAGCAACATTTCTTACTTATGCATCATGCTTTTCTGCACCTGTACCCTTGTGTCCAACAAAATTTCATACACAGAACTAAAACAAGGAAGGTCATAGAGAAGAAGCTGAATTGAAGAAGTGTGCCCTCCAAACTGTGAAACACCTAAAACTCCCTTTTACTGGCACATGCATGACAAAAATGATAAAACACAGTTTTCCAGCTTTTGCGGTATTTCCAGTTTCTGCCAGTGTCAGTGTTGACTCACAGTGATCTGTGTCTTCCAAAGAAAACACCTCATAGCACTGCTCTGGGAACTGCCACAGTCTTTATCTACCAGCGGATGCCAGTGAGCCCTCGGTTTCTCTGTAGTAAGAATACACAAACTGTAAAGGTGTTGGACCTTCTTATGAAGCAACTGCTCATTTAATCAAATCACTTTATTGAAAACTCTTAAAAATCCAGCGTTAACAGTTAAACATTGTTAGCCATTTACATCCTCCCGCTTTTGATAAAAAAAAAAAAAAATCCATTGTTGAATATTTCTTTCGA
>VUQK01035345.1:0-13906 GCA_015106715.1 Bujurquina vittata | reverse complement strand
TCAGGTCACCTCGTAGGATCCGAGCGGTTTCCGGAGCTGCTTTCTCTGCAGACCTCTGCCATCACTTTAAGGACCAGCGCGGTGAGCGCATGTACGCACATGCACACGCACGCACGCACGCAGTTGCCCGAAGGCGCTCAGCTTAAACCCGGAGAGCGGAGAAAATGATTTCATATCAATCAACAAGGCTTTAAAAAGTGACAAGAAAATGAATGTTTAGCTATAATTTCAGTTAGTTTTAGTTAGTTTTGTAACCTTACAATACCGTTTTAGTTAGTTACCGTTTTTTCCTTTTAATTATAGTTTTTATTTATTTCAGTTAACGACAATGTTTTTTCAATTTCAGTTTTCGTTATTTCGTTCGTTTTCGTTAACTATAATAACCCTGGACCAAAGCACCACTTATGTTTTTTGGAAGTGGTGTCACATTAATATCAACTAAGATTTAATACCAGCTATGTATTTGTCCTCCCTTCCATCCTGTTTAATGTCAGGTGTAGGCAGACAGGCTCAGCATAAACAGGCAGGCAGAAATTTGATTTAGCTTGAACTACCTGTGTGTTTTAATCTGTCTGAGTAGTTTAGAGCATGTGTGTGCGCACGTGTGTGTGTTCTGCTGCTTCATTATGTGAATGTATTTACAAGCACACCTCAAGCTGTGACCAGAATCTTACTACAAAATTGTGCTGAGCTAAATTTATCTCACTCAAACACTTCTCCACAACTTCTATCTTTTACCGTGTAAATACTCTGACCACTTCAGTGACGGGCTTCTTGTAGTTGCCTTAATGAAGCCTTCAAATCTTGTACTTCCTCCGGGGGACAGTACATAATTTTAGTTTCTTGTTTTTTTTGTTGTGACTTTGGTTTTTCCAAATGTTTGATGAGTGATCCTCTTGAGGGAGAATTGCAGCGTGACTTAATTTAGGATGCAATTAAGCAGAGAAATTCAGCTAATTATAATCAATGGAATCGTAGTGTTGTTGAGTGCTTTGGATACAAGCATCAGTCTTGGTGGGTGAATTAAAAATGTGACATTTGTTCATGTTTCATGCATTTTTGGGACGTTCCCTGGATACTTTTGTTTCTTGTGCTTGTTGATGGGTGGCATTTACATGATTTACAACATGCATTTTTGCATGTTGTACATATTGAACCTTAAAGCAAATGTGCTAAAGTAGCAGCCAGGTCTTCAACTATCGACTGTTAGTAATCAAGTATTCAATCAGTTATTCCATCGATTAATCGAGTAATCAGATAAGAAATAATTTTGTTTATTAACAGTCCATCTACATATTTTAACTTCCATATCTTTACTGCAGATTTTTCGCTGTGTGAAACAAACAGCGGTGCATGGAGCAGCTACAAAGTTCTCGTTTCTTCATGTTGACACTTGTTCAGGTGGTTGATGAAGAACCTCCAGCTGTTTCCCAGTAAAGTTTTTAATGGTGGCTATAGGAACAAGCACTGCTGCTTCGGACGCTAAAAAAATGTTTCTATTTCTTCCACCTGAGCTCACCTTGTGCAAAAGTCTTGACCCACCCCTCATTTCTTTACGTTTTGCTAGGAATAGGAAATAGGTGCAAAGATTTGGTAGTTGAATAATCTGTTTGGTTTTTTTTAATCAATTAGTGAATTATTTCAATCTTACGTCACCAGTTCAAGCCTGCCCACCTGTTAACATCACCTTGTTGTCTCTTATGACAATTAAAATATTTTTTTCCATCCAAAACAGCTGAAAAGTTCACAAATGATTCAGTTCATACAGAGGTTTACTATTCAGAATGAACGCTGATATTAATGCGAGAACAAAAGTAGGAACCTTCACTCCTTAGCTAACATAACTAAAATGGTGGCGCTTAGCAAACATCATCCATGAGAGCTTGTCTCCAACAGGTAAACTAACACACACATTATTGTGCAAACATTAACAGGTATCAACGACGCTCTAACTCTCTAAAACGTACCCATCCAGCGCTGACGTCACAGCTCCAGGGTTCCGGCATTTTAAAAGCTCAGCATTGCAATGATGCTGCCATGGAAAGAACACCCTGCTTTGCACAGTCTGCATTCAACTTTATTTTTTTGTTTCTGTGAAATGCCCCCACACCTTTCTCCACCCTCCTCTCTGCTCCACCAGGGTTATTTTGATCAGGTTACATTCTTCTTTGTTGGTATAGTTGTTGGTGGCAGACAATGGAGGCAATACTGCCCCCATATCTTCCTGTAGTGTATTGCAATTACAAAATCACACCATAAGCGGAACAGAATAGATGGCTGGGTTTAAATTTACAATGCTTCGATGATGAAATTCCATGTCAACAAATTTTTGTAGTCAACGTTATCGATTATGTCGATGAATTTATGCAGCCCTACTGCCTAGGCTGCATCCCATAATGCACTGAGTATTTATTTTCATTCATCTCTGTTTATACACCACTCACACAAAGACTTTTGCACAGTACTGTATAGATTAAATTTTTTAAAATGAGGCATGTCATAACAAGGAGAAATACATTTTTTTTCAGAATGGTTAACCGTTTCTCTCAGCTGCCAGGGTTATACAGATATCTGCAGACATGTAGGTAAAACTGTTCTGTTGTGCTATCGCAGCTCCTCGAGACTTCCAAACTGGCGACACCGCTGTCTCATCTTAGCGCCTCTTTTGAAAAGAAGCCTTATCTTTGTGGCACTCTTGCTGTATTCATCTTGGAGCTTGTCAGTGCCAGGCTTAAATTGTTTGCTGTGTGTCAGAAACTTAAGACTGCCTCAGAACAACAGTCGCCAGTCAAATGGGAATAAGAGCAAATTGCTGTTTCAGGGTAGCAGTGTTTCTTTTATCTGGAATGCTCAGCTGAAGTGTAACCTCCTGAGAGCTGCCTATAATGGGAAGTGTTGTCACTGTGCAAGTTTGGAAGTGGGAGACTGTGGTTGTAATGCAGCTGCAGATAAACATAAGCACACTAGAGTAAAAAATAGATGGGATCAAAAAGCTTGTGACTTGAATGCTTGATTTGGTTTTTAGTCTTTAGCTCCTTGAGTCTATAAACAGTCAGATGTGGACAGGTTTCCCAGACACTTAACATTTTGAATTCAAATTTTTCCGTCTGTCTTCCCCCGACCCCTCGCCCCCCCTTCCCCCTTACCTCCTTCCTCCAGGTTAATGTTTCCTTACCGGGCGCCCTCAGGGTCGCTTTCAAAGCCTGACTGCTGACAGCTGGCCACCTCTGTCATCCTCCTGAGCGATCCAATCGATCATCTCTAGCTCGACAAGAAAGCACGCGAGGTTCTGCTGCGTTTGCCGGAGGTCTCTGCAGGACATCACCATGGATACAGAGTCCACCTACTCAGGCTATTCCTACTACTCCGGGCGTTCCCGGGGATCCCACAGACATGGGTGAGTCCTGCCAGTTATTTGCTGTAGTTCTGTTTTGTTGCTGAATTTGCAGTTTTTGCCTTCCTGATGGTAAAAGTTGAAACAGCAAAGTATTGTAAATAATTAATCAATTTCTTCTTATTATTCATTTCCACATAGAACAAAAAAAAAAAAAAAAGTTATCCCAATTTTTCCCCCGAAAATGTTTTTTCTGACCTGGTGGATGTTATCTGGAAAATAAATAGGAAAGGATTTGATAAAATTTCTTCTGGCTTGTTAGGAGATGTAGGGCATGGGATTTTGTCCTTGGCTCTCTTTAGTGCAAGACAGTTGCAATTGGCCAAATTTGAATATTTCTCACTTGGAAATATGGGATTATTATTCTGGATCATACAGTCTGGCCCAAATGATTGTGAACTGGACTGGTTGGATCATATAGTTCAGTCCATGAAACACAATTACTCGTTTTTGTAATTTTGGCTCGGTGGACCACCACAGTGGATTTTAAATTAAACAAACAAGATGTGATTGAAGTGCAGGGATTAAGCTTTAAGGGATCATTTGAAGTGTAAAAGCCATGGTCTTCAGCAAATGTGGCATTTCCTCCCTTGAGGTTCTCTGCGTTACTGCAGCCAACTTCACCTTTCTTTTAACTAGGACAAGCCTGTTGCGGGTGGGCCTCCAACCAAGGGGCAAGTTTAAGCTCATGTCTCAAGAAGCTGGTGAGTGGTCTGAAGCCTTGAGCTCAAGACTTGGGAAGCATTTAAATCAAGTGTCTCAAATTTTTAATGTACATTGATTTATGACAGTTTGAATCAGTTTACTCAACACCATTCATTCATCTTTTGTACTCATGATTTATCCAAGAGAGTTGACCGCAAAATCAGTTTGTAGCAGTCTTGCAGCTCTTTAAGCAGACAGTCTTGTTCCTGTCGAAGCTTCTGAGCATTATAAACACAATAAATCAGTGGACCTTCTTTCCATGATTTTCGTTCTGATCATCATCATTTGTTTTCCTGCCCTTGCTCCAACACTGTCTCTTTGTCCACCTCCGTAGTCTTACCTCATGTGTCTCTGTGTCTTCCCCTCTGGCCAAGCTTGTGTGGAGCCTGCAGCTCATGTAGGCGCATTAGTCTGTCAGCAGCGAAATGATTGTGGTTGACAGGCCTCAGGAAGGCAGCAGGAGACAGGTGCTGAGGCTTGACTGACTGGCTCAGCGGATACACTGAGAGAGGAGATGAGAGTAGACCACTGTAGAAAAGGATCCTGTTCCACAACAGCCCCTCCCGGGTCACTGAAGGCTCCGTCCAGCATGTTTGCCATCTATCTCTTGGGGTTCTTATTGCCTTTCCCACTCTTGCTGCCACCTGTTGCCATTTAAGGGATTTGTCATGTTGTCGGGGGCTTTCTATCTCTGTCTCGTTCCCTTTAACACTGTATCCCTGTCAGGCCTGCCTTCCTTATCTCTTTCCTTTCATTCTCCTCATCATTAAACTTTTTGCTCCCCTGTGGCCAATCATGATATGAAGGCAGCAGCTGTCCCTTCTCTCATTCACTCCCGACCTATTCTCTGTGATCACCCTTTCTCCCGTTTCTCCTCCCACCTTTTAAATGTAGTCCACACTACTCTTTGAGGATGGGAAAGCACTTGCTCCCTGGGCGTCTTCATTCCCCAGGGCAGCAATGTGTCCTTGTAGCTCAAAGTTAAACCGAGAAAAAGTGGTCTTCTTTGAGTGGAATCAAAGATAGTGGGGAGAGGGCAGCACTTTGGAAAGTGGTGGAGACCTGTGTCCTCTTTTTCCTTTGCTACACCCTTTCAAGTGAGTGACAGCAAATTGGAAAGGAACATATGGGCATCCCTGCCAGGCTCCATTCAGATCCCTTCTCCTCGAGTCCTGCAGTCCAACCATGACTGTGCCAAAGCCACCAGCTGGTGTCTAATTTAATATAGAAAAAACTAAATTGTTGCCTTTGAAACCCCTTGCTGTCCTCGCGTGAAGGTAATCTTTTTACACCGAGGGGTGCCGCGCGTGAAGCTGCTTCGGATCGCTGTCGTCTAATTACCCTGCTGCTGGGAACAGATGCAAGCATGTGGGAGTGTGCTCACTACTTGTGTGCACACAGCCATACAGATAAACAGATGAGAACACTATCCTTATATATGGATACATTAGAGTCACTCTTGAATATAATTTGTTAGGACATAATAGAAAATATGGGATTGGCTTAGAGTCTCACTAGCATATGTTTGAGGGTTTTGGGAGTTGCTTTCTCATATTGCTGGCTTTTTACCCGGCACCTGTGTCAGGACCGTCCTCTCTTGGTGTCTTCAACAAACCATTCCCCTGGTTCTTCAATAATGGCAGTGGCAGCTCTGTGTGTGGACGTTACTTCCTTCCACAAATATGCAATTTCTCATTTGCATCTAGTAAGTTAGTATATTTCTGTTATGCTGCACTAGAATCCAGAGCTGGAGAATTAATTCTGAAAGGAAAAACTTTGATATGATTTCGCTCATTTTACTTAATAATACAATAGCAGCTGAATTATTGGACTTGGAGGCTGTCATGTGTTGTAGATTGCAGGACTTAATTCAACATTTTTTTCCCCATTAGTCCAGTTCACAATAATTGATGCTTAAAATAGGCTGCTACTTAGTCAATCCTAAGACTTTTTACTTGCAGAAATAATTGTAGCTGCTGTAACTCTGCCCTAAACAGCTTCTGGTCTCATACTTGAGAAAGTTTAATCCACTTTTTAGGAGCATGGTGGTTTGATGCAGAGCCAATTTAAGTTCTCTCAGTTTCTCTCCCAGAACTTCTCCAAAGCTAGGCTCTTTCACTCATTCAGTTTGAAGTATTTAAATGATTAGAAACTTGCAAATCACATATTAGTAGCTGTTCATGTGTAAAATTGGTTCTTTTGATTGCTATAACCCCAATCACAGAGCAGCACGCAGTATTCACACAGGACAGTCATTTAAACTTATATTAATTCATAGTTTTAATACCGTTTAAAGGTTTCTGCATGACATTATGCTTAAAGCAGAGTGGAATACATTTTGTTTCAACTGGATTAATTAGTATGAAAGTATAATAAAAAGAGTCTGTTATTAGGCTTTGGAAGTGTTGTGTATAATGAACATTAGGATGGGAAAAATCAAAACAAAGCAGTGTGGCTGGAGTTAAATGATGAATTCACAATGGGCCTGACCTGCTCGAGACATTGCACACATTTGTTGGTGGAAGGTGTCACTTCACTGCAGGGTTGCCTATATGAAGCTAATGCAGATGAGCAGACAGACCGAAGAGCTGCTGATCACACTGAGTACCCCTGCAGCTCAGCTGGAGGCAGCACCCAGAAGTGCTTCTCATGACTAATTTACTGGTCAACTAAGCAAGAGGAATAAAATCTGACTCACACACTCTTCTAAAAGTAAGCTTATGATTTAAGTAACATTGATTGCTATCATGTAGTTTAATGAAGTCTTACTGAAGACTTTATTTATGAAGTATAAGCACCAGTATTTATTTATGCAGGGACCACTGCATCATTGCACAAATAAATATAATATGCTTTAGTGTCTGTGCCACATTTGTATTGTATGTTGTCTGTTCTGTTATTTACACTGAGAGCAAAAAACAACCACAAACCTGGTCAATAAAGCAGATTCTGTACTGTCGGAGAATTACACAGCGGTACACCTTTCCTCAGGACATAAAAACCTTTTACTGTACTGAGTTTACCTCCCTATGGGACGCATGTCTAAATTTCAGGGAGATTTATGTCTCTATTTTTGTCTCTATTTCTGAAGGCTCAAGATTTTTCAGGATGGGGTTAAAAAAAATTCTGATCAGTCAGCTATGTTAGGAGTGTCCATAGAATTGTTTTTCATCCAGCGTTTTAACCATTTATTTACCAAAAAGTGCTACCATTCGCAGACTTCCGGTAATAACTCTATGTTGGATGTGAAGTGCAATTGTTCAGCTTTCAGAACCCGTTGAAATTTCTCCAGTAGGACAAATGGTCACATAATTACGGTAATTCAAAGTGCGTTTGATCAGACGTCTCAGCGGTGATGCGCCCGGCGTTAAGTAAGGGCAGGTAACAGGTGTATCGCCTGCTGTTAAAGGGTTAAATGGTCACATGTAGGGATAGTAATCACGCCCTGGCTGTAGTTGAGAACCAGTTCCAAATTAATTGGATTTTCTTTTGCCTTCAAACTTATCAGTTTTATCAATGCTCATTGGTTCATCTGGTAGCTGAACTTTGCAAAAAAGAGATTTCAGCAAGTAATTCCCTGCTCTGTTTTTAAACTGTGTTCAGACACAGAGATAATAAAATAGATGTAGAGATACTGAACACCTGTATTGGCCTAATTTTTTCCCCCCACAAAGAATTAATAAGAGTCAGACCAACAAGCAGGATTAAGAAAAGTATCCTTTCTCACAAGCACACTGTCCTGTTCGGACTGTTTGGCCGATAACAAGATGCAGCAGCCTTAGAGATATGATCACAAATAAACTGATCTCAGGCTTTTGAAGGCTTCATTGTCCGACCAGGACAATTTTCAAAGGGAATTTGAGACCACTGTACTATTGATCTGCCAGTGAACGTATTCGTTGAAGCTTTCTTAACCTTTTGAACTGCTGTGAAAACATCAATTCATGTCAGTTGTATCATGTGGTGCCACTTCACAACAACTGCCTCAAGATGTTTATTGCAAGGTAAAGACTTTACCAGATTAGAGCAAGCACTCTTACAATCAGACGATCCCCTATGAGCAAGCACTCGGCAATGGTGAATGGAAAAACTCGGACAGGGAGGGGCAGCCAACAACCATTGGGCTCATAATCAGCTGGGAAAGTTTTTTCCTTTGGGAATGTTTTCCGTCATTAGCTCTATGGAAATCAAGTTCCTGCAACTTGTGTGTCAGTTTGAATAAAAATACAATTCCATGTCAAAGACAATGCTTTATTCCTTGATTATTTCCTCACCCTCCCTCACTTGCTTTACTTTGTATGAGTTTGAGAAAGTCCTGCTGACTTTGTGGTGTTCTGGTTTTTACTCGACGTCAGGATTTCTCCCAGTTGGCGGCGGCTGATCCGCCCGCCGGTGCTTTGGCTCTCATTGCTGTGTTGACACAAAACTCTGTGTCGCACAGGTGTGTGGGTTACTCTGCCAGCCAGAGAGAGGACAAATTGGTCCACAGACAGCTTGGCATGCCACCCTAGTTGGCTCTACTTTTTCAATAGCCTTCCTGCCACCGCTCTCCTCCTGTGTGAGGTGGAGAATGGAGAATGCAATCACACTCATCCTCAGGTGTTAGAGGGAAATGCTGCTGCTGGACCCGAACTGGCAGGACGCTGCCCCCATCCGTCGTCAGTGTTCCAAAAAAGCCATACCCATTTCAGGGATCCACACTGGAAGTATAATTCCATTAATCAAATCATAGTGCAGCACAATTTTGGAATACCAATGAGCGGGCTGCATGGTAATGAGGCAAGAAGGGGAAGTGGTAAAAGAGACAAAGGGGGAGGAGTGCGTGTATGTGCTGGTTGGTATCCATACGGTGCAGAAACCCCAGAAGCTTGCTGAAGGGGAGCGAGAAAACGTGCTGGAAGAGGGGACGGTCTGCTAGACGGAGGCCAGTCTCTTCAAACCATTTGCTGGACTGTCCACACGTCTGCTCACCTCTGTATTTCCTTGCAAAGTGCATATTTTGAAATGCTTTTTATTCAGTTTTTGGGGTCTAACTGACATTAATTTTCATCTTATTATTTACACATTGGCTATCTTGCTAAAATGGTGAGGACCAGGTTTTATTTTTTGTTCTTGTTTATGGTTACATTGCTGGCTGTGAAATGGAAAATCATTAATTGAAATATTCGGATGAATGCTTGATTTCAGGCGGCTTCGAAACAGCTTCTCATCTCCAGCCAATTATAACTGATTTTACTGGCTGAATGTCAGACACGGTTAGCTGATTTTAATGGCAAAGCTAGCTGATTAATTAAGCTAATATTATCTTAGTTAATTGTTCTTATGTCTACATGAGCACTCGGCGCTTTATACAGCATGTCTCCTTCACCCATTCACACACACATTCAGACAAGCACGTTCTACATCTGAGCGCTTTCTGTCTAACATTCACACTCTGATAAACACAGCGAGCAGCTCGGGGTTCAGGATGTTGCCCAAGGATACTTTGGCATGAAGACTGGAGCAACCCGGTATTGAAGCACTAACCTTCAGATTAGTAGATGACCTTCTCTGCCTCCTGAGCCACAGCCACCCCTCTTTAACAATTTAATCATTTAACATAGTACATATGTTCAGTTAGTTCCAGTGCTATAATGAAAATGTAACACCTCAGTCACAATTGTCTAGAACTGGTAAGAATGTGTATTTCCCCAACCGGCTGCTGAGTTGGGAGTTGCTGGCTGTCCCACGGTGAAATCAGTTGCGAACAGGGTGCTGCACACTCGCCTTGTGATAGCACATTGCTGCAGTCGCCTGTAGTTTGAATGGAAGACACCAATTTATTTGCAGACACATCATTTACTCTCTGAGCTGTAGAGTGTGACACTAACTGAAAACTGAATATTTGTCTGCAAAGAGTCATACACACTGAAATAAAGCATTTCATGAATTATTAATTAACTGTGCAATAACATATCATTAGTAAATGCATTCATAAGATAATTTGTAATGCATTTTATTTATTTAGATGTTAATAAAGTATTTGATCATTTAATAGATAATAAAAGCTATTTTAAATAAATATTTTGAATGATTATTTATTAATAAATAATAAATTTGAGAAATGGAACAATTATTTACAGAAACAGCAGTCAATAAAAACCTAATTTCAAAACATTTTTTAAAATTCAGAATTAAAAATCTGATTTTCAGTCTTTTCAAAAATTTAAAAGCAAAATAAGTAAATGGATTAAAATTTTTTAATTAGGATGGATATTTGTGAATCACTGTGTTGATAGGATGGGAAAGTGGTGGCGTGAACACAACATCCGCTGTTCTTCCACACCAAAACTATCGTAGATTGTTTTGGTTGAGCAACAGAAAGGGCTGCATGCAAGGTACGTTTTCTGAAAGGTGCATTATCCACCACCTCCAGTCTGACTGCGAGGACTGTGCACTGATAGTAGACTGTTAGCAGAGTGAACATGTGCATTGCGGACTCAACAATTTCTCTATCACATGCACTCCAGTCCACAACTGTCCACCGTGTCTGCAGCCAAAAATAAGACAGCAACTAATTTTTGAAAACTCATTGTGCAGACACAGTGGATGTCTGCAGAGCTTGCAGACAATTTCTACATTCTCTTTGCATATGGCTGCGGACCGCCGTCCACAGCTACACGCAGCCCACTGCAGCCAATTTTACGTGAGTGTGACAGTGGTTTAACCAATCAGAGGGCTCCTTACATTGCACTGAATGGCTAACCTGCATTGCTTTTTCTCCAAAGGACCAGAATGCTAAATGGAGAAGCTAACCCCAGAGTTCATTTCCTAACATTTTAAATATCAGGAAAAACATATTCCTAATTTGATTTTTGAATATCTTCTCTTATTCCTCCTTTTTTTTAAATGAAATTTTTGTAAATTTTGAATATTTGTTTTTTTATTCTGAATAAAAAAAAAACGAATGAGATTTTTATCAGCTTCTTAATGTTGCCCCCCACCCCACCCCTGTAAATCCAGTTTCCATTAAGGGGTGGAGACAATGAGGGTGGGTGTAGCTCAGGGGGTAGAGCAGGTCATGTACAAATTGGAAGGTTAATGGTTGGCTGTGCCAGTCTGCATGCAAAAATATCCCTGGGCAAGATATTGTGGCTCTCCAGTTTCACTCGTAGTTAACAAGTTTGCGTCTTCCATATGAACAACTGGCAACCACCATTGCCAGTGTTTTGCATGGTCACTGCTGGCAACTGCAAGCAATCACAAGTTTCCAGTGGTTGCCGCATGGTTGCTGACCAGTATCTCAGCCTACGGGACTGTGGCCTTTCATGCATGGCTTGCATTTTCTGGTCTTTTTCTGTTTTAGTAGTGGATGTGAAAAGGATGAATTTTGAATGAATAAAGTCAAGTGTTTGGCAAATGTGCAAAGAGTCTACACAGTCTGCTTGTCTACTCTTCTTTTGAAGCTGCAACCTTTTCCTTACTTATCCCCCAGGGCAATGACCTTGAAGTAGGATCACGGCTTTGTGAGCCCCACTGCTCCTCCCTGTTCCCTCCTCTACAGCACTTCTCTCCAATTAATAAGCATAATCAGTGGTGGCATTTGACTGATGAGCACTCCCTCTGGAATAACCATCACCACTGCGATGATGGGAGCTGTAATAATATTTAAAGTAATAATGATGGTGGTAATATATTTAAAGGCTTACATCCACCTCCTAATCTCCCGGATTTATTAGATAAGAACATGTCAGTCACTTTGTCTGTGAAGTGGATTGCTGCAGGCTATTGAAAATGAGCTTTCTCTCACTGCACACAGGTTCCAAACATTAGTCCCTCTTGTGATTTTCCTGCAGGAAAGCGAATCCATATTTAAAAAGGAAAGGCAAGAATAGAGGCGGAAAGCAGTCGGGGCGACACCCTTTAATGAAAACACTCGGATCCAATGCAACTCCACTGCTGTCAGTCATACACAGCTTCCTCCATTACCGCTGCAGGCAGGATGTCCTTTACATTATGAATACGAATGGTTATTGTGTGACAGTAGCATTCAAGGGTCACTTGAGTTTTTCATGCACAGTTCATTATAAGGTTGGGACCAGATGTTATTTAACCATAAGAGGCTTTTATTGTGTTAATGTATGACAGCAAAGATTAAAACTGATCTCATCAACAGTTTTTATTAATGTCAGAACAAATCAGCATATAGAATGTAAAGGGTACTTCGTATACTGACAAAAAACAGTTCCCATTGATTCTACAGGCCTATTGGGCACCTTCCATAGGACCTTTAGGTACTATAATATTTCTCCATATCTGCTGTAAATAAACACAAGTGGCCAAAAAAATCAGCTCATGTGGGTGTCAAAAGAAATGCTCCATGTGCGTGAATGTGTTAATAGAAAGCAGGATGAAAAAGCCTCTTCCGTTGTGGAAATTAGATTTGTTACACTGCTTTTCCAGTGTTGCTCATACAAAAGAAGTGATTACCAGGAAACAACAAGCTTAGAGACTGCAGGAAACTCACGAGTGTTAAGCATGACAAAGAATTCAGCATCAAGAAAAAAAATCCTTCTGTCTTTAGAAGTGCAGCTTAAAAGGAAAATGTTTTATTTTATTTGCCTGCATGTTTGTCCAGTCATCTTTTTGCAGCATCTTCATGCCTACAACAGGTCTGACAGCCTTGCCTCTAAAGCACCTGAGATATATAGCTGCTCTCATAAAAACTGAACTTGAAGCAAAGCAGTCTGTTTATAGAGCTGGTTTTGCTGCTTTTTAATCTGGTCATGTTAATAAAACTGTAACAGAATGTATGTTTGGCCAAGATGTCAGCAGCTGGAGGAGAAAGGAGACAGATGAGGGATTAAAGGGGCTGTTGGGCTTTTCTTTGGTAATGGAGCTGCAGAGTGGGCTCGCTGCCGTACAGCAATGGTGATGCTGCGCAGAGGATGGGGAGACCTGCCATTCATGCTCCATACAGGATTAGTGGAGCTCACATATTGCAGCTGACACGGTCGGAAGGCCTTATGGAGCGTGTTGCAGATTTGGGCAATTCTGTAATTCAGTTTTTAAAGCTTGCTTTTACTTGCTCATCATCTTTGTCTTTTTGTTATTCCCCACATTGATTTATTTCAAGATGACATTTGAGTAAAATCGCTAATGGGCAGTAATGTAATAAAATAATGCAGTGTTCAGTAGCATGCTCTACATCCTGGACATTCAGTGTGTTTTAGAGAAAGTAACAAAGGTTTTACCACCGAGTTATGCTTAACCGGTTTTACATACAAGACAAATGAGCATAAGTGGATGATATTAGCTGAAAATCTTAAGTTAAAAGAGTATCAAGTCATTTTTCATATTCCTTTTTGTCTGACTAAGAGTCCAAAACTCAAAGTAATTCGCTTGAGGGGGTCACCACATCAGATCGTCTGCCTCCATCTCACCCTATCCCTAGCATCCTCTGTATGTCCTCCTTCATTACATCCACAAGCCTTCTCTGTGGTCTTTCTGCCTGCCTGGCAGCTCCATCTTCAGCATCCTTTGTCTAATGTGTCCACTATCCTTCCTCTGCATGTGTCCAAACCATTTCTAACCCTGTTCCTTCTGGTCACACCCAATGAAAATCTTAACATCTTTAACTCCTCCAGCTACAGTCTTTTTGTCACTTCCACCATCTCCAAACCATACATCATAGCAGATCCTGCAACCATGAGGAGAATATAGAACGTAATTTGGACATGTTTCAGTCTTTCTTTCTTTCTTTTTTTTTTTTTTTTTTTTATCTAAGGGGGTTTTTTTTTTTTTTTGTTTTTTTTTGTTTGTTTGTTT
>VUQK01035341.1:0-10633 GCA_015106715.1 Bujurquina vittata | reverse complement strand
TGAGCCCTCAAAGCCTTTATGCAACATGCGTCACTCAGTCATTCAAAAAAACACTTTTTTGTACACCTAAGTGCTTTCTAACATTCCCACTCCGATCGGACAGCAGAGTGTGCTTGCCCCAGGATACTGTGGCATTCAGACTGGAGGATCAATCAAAATGGGAAATAGGTGCAACAGTATATTGAAATGTGGCCAAATGTACATACATACATACATGGAAATACAGTATTTGAACCAGAAACATAGATTGTACAATTCTGACAAGCTTGAAAGTCAACATTTGGTGTGACTATCTTTACTGTCCAACAGAGCCCACCTCTCTTTGGCAGCTTTCCTGTCATTTCTTGAAGTAGTCTTCAGGAAAAAGTCTCCAGGCTTCTTGAAGGATATTCCAAAGCTGTTCTTTGGATGTTGGCTGCTTTTTGATCTGTTCCTTGTCAAGATGACCCCGCACTGCTTCAATGTTTCTGGGTACTGGGGAGGCCAGTCCGTGACTGATAGTGTTCCATTGTGTGTGTGTGTGTGTTTTTTCTGTCCAGGTATGCTTTGATTGCATTGGCAGTGTGTTTGGAATCTTTGTCATGCATGATCATCTCATTAGTGCACCTCTCTCCTGACATATTGACAATTTGAACCAAAAACTCTAATTGTAAAGAAAGCCAATTATTGAAATAATCGACAACTAATTTAGTAATTAATTAATTGTTAACTGGAGTTTACATACTCAAAAAAAGGCCATTTGCTGCAAAAAACAACATATTCAAAGCAGTAATTAAGCCAAAACTGTACATATATATATATATACACACACACACACACACACACACACACAGTTTGCATTTAAGATAATCTCACCTTTTTCTGTAAATATGTTTTACCCAAAACTCCTCAAGTGACATAGTTTTTCTACACCTGGTTCAAATGCACTGAAGAAATGTTGTGTTATTGCATTTTAGGCAGTAAAATGTTTATTTTCTTAATTAAAAAACAATTGAATTCATTTTTATTTGCGTCTTTTAATTGATTTCTAATATGGTATTTAAAAAAGACTTGAGTGGTTCAATGAAAAATCTCCAGAATGTGCCAATTTGTTTTATTTGATTAATCATGAGAATAATCGATTGAATATTCAGTTACTTTTATGGAAATGGCTTTTACTATATTTTTATATATTATGGCAAAGAAAGTGGGCAGAGCATCGTCCCAGTGATATTCCCTCTTTTAAAAGCTAGAATACTTTGATAGCTTTTATCATTACAGGGTATAGTGTTAATGTTAAGGGAAATTCTTCGAAAAGGCCATATCCCACTAAATATTTTGCAATAAAAGTCCCGTTAAGAAATTAAAGATTTTATTTTGTTAGAACAGTTACATCAAGTCTTGACTTTTTGAGTACTGTAAAATCCCTAACAGGCATGCTAGGGGAAGGTCTGGTTAAATGTTAAGCATCTCTCTTAATGACTTATTTTTATTATGTTTGCAGTTATTTAGTCATGTTGTTGTTGTTTTGTTTTGTTTTTTGTTAACCTTCATTTTAAATTTGCACAGCTGTGATACCATGAGTGCAGTAGGTTGAGTGTTGATATGATGCTCTGGTGGGTGTAAGAACAAAGACTGTCCATCATAATTTAATTGAGCAGACAGGGGAAGATTGGGTTCAGATTATATCTCACACATAAGCTGTTTCACTATTTCTTGGAGGCTTGTCCAGTTCCTCCCCTTTGTCCTGTGGTGTCCCACAGAGCTGGGTTTTAAAGCCTCTGTTATTCCTTTTGTTTTGTCTGCTAGCCTTCTGACAGATTATTGAAACAGCCAATTATTTTTCTCATTCAAATCACATAAGGTTTACTATTTAAAATTTCTGCTGCTCAGTGCAGATAAGACAAAGGTTCTAGTTAGGTTCTCCTAACCAAGAATTATCTGGGGCCCATGTGCTCTGCTGTTCCAGTTAATGTACACAACCTTTAAGTGTTCTTTAATAGCCACCCACAATAAACGTCTCTCTAAACCATTTTTTTCCACCTGAGAAATATCAGTAAATTGATATCAGTAGTTTCTGGGGAGGAGCTGGAGATGCTTGCACTTGCTTTCATCTCTTCCTGTATCCATTTCTGTAGTTCTGTTTTCTTCACGCAGTAAATCTCCTCTGAGTTGCCTTTAGGCAATTCAAAATGCTGCTGCAAGTCTGCTTACTAAATCAAACAAACGCATATCACCTAACTACTGATTTCCTACCACTGGCACCCTGTGGCATTTTGGACCCAGTTTAAAATCTTTACCCGCAGAGCATTACAGTCAGGCTCCCTATTCTAGCTGAGCTTTTCCAAGTTCACGCGTCTCCTGCTTACTTGGTTTAAACGATCTGAAGTTGTTGGTGGTTCTGTGAACTTATTGAAGGACACATGGTGACAGAGCCTTTGAGGGTGTTTGGCCTTTGGAGCACACTGCCCGTTCACTTGAGGTTTGCTAAGTCTGTGGAATTTTAGAAATGGCAGCTAAAGATGTATCTATGCACTCAGGCACTTCACTAGCAAGTTTTGTATCAATTCTGCTTTTGTGCCTTATGTTTTATCTGCTCAGTCATAATTATGATATGATTTGATTTGGACAATCCTGTACCAATCTTCGGCCGGCCGGATTAAAAAAAATCCCGCTGGCTGTACCCCTGCACTAACTCCTTCACCTTCCCCGGGGTTACTCTGGTCTGATGCTGAAAAAGAGTAAACAATAAGTATTCTATTCTATTCTATTCTATTCTATTATATATATTGCTAATAATGCAATAAATAACTGCTAATAAACATAACATAATAATAATAACATAATTTGTACCCTCTACCTGTCTGTACTGATCTCCGCAGTGACCTGCTCAAAGGGCTCCAGAACAGTGCAGGCCTCCTGCTCACACTCCTCTTGGCACAGAGGATCAACAGATGCATTGATAACAGCATCCTTGGAGGCCAGAATTTGTTTTATCACAAAGTTCCACCAATCTTGTTTCAGGCATGCCCAGCTGTTGCTGGGTAGATTTGGGCTTCTCTGTGGCTTTTGTGCTCCTGTGGAGGAATTCTACTATCGCCTTTACTTTGTCCACAGTGGGCTTCATCACCTTCAGATCTCTCACAAACAAGTTCATTGTGTGTGGAAGACATGGGTGATGGATCCATTTCAGGCTTTTAATTGCTTTTGTTATATTAGCTGCATTGTAACTAACACTCTACTTTGTTTTCCACGCCGCACTCTTTTGCCACTTTGATCAGCTTTGTTGCTAAAGTGTGTCTGTCACTGAACTCGAAACAATCCAGTAGACAGGAACCCATTTTGTGATTTTGGACAAAGTGGCACGTAGCTGACATGTAGGATGTGGTGGATTGTGATGTCCAGCAGACAGTTATTTGACAAACAGCCGCGGCCTTTTTGAGCCTTTCTAGGAAAGAAGCACGTCATACAAGGCTGGGATGATTTTTTTTGGAAAGTGTTTTCCTGCTTGGAAGTGCATACATTGGAGAGCATGAGTATAATTTCTGAATTCGGTCTTCCACAACTGAAAATGGCTGAAAATCTTGTGCAATTATTTTAGCCAGTTCTTTCATCAATTAACTTGTTTAGGTGGGGTCGTGGCCTTTTGCAAAAACTGGCTCATGGAGCTTTGGGTTGTAGGTCTAGGTGGTTGTGTTGGGGTACTGGGGGAAGACACTGTAGGAGCAGCAACAGCTGCAGTAGACACACTGGCACCTTCATTAATACCAGGTTCTCTTGCTTGTCCTTGCTCTTCTAATTGCACTGATGGATGAAGAGTTCGGCTCTGTGGTTGTTTGTGGAGCCTGCTCGATAAGAAGTTTTAACTTTGCACAGGCTCCACTCTGCCTTTGAACTGTCACATTAAAATGTTCCCAAAATGAGTTACACTTTCTGTAACTCATTTTCCTCACCATTCAGTGTGCAGCCTCTGTCTATGCAAAGCTCTTTCCTGTCTCTGAGTGAGCTCTGCCGCTCTTGTGTTTGTGTGTGAGATGTGTCTGTAGCCCCTCCTCTCTCGCTCAGTGTAGGCACACAGATGCTGCCACACATCTTAACCAATCCCGTGCAGCTTTCACAAAAAAAACAAAAAAAAAATGGATTGCTGACAATCAGGAGCCAGCTCCTATCTTTCACTTCAAAGAGCTGACTCTTACAGCTGAAGATTACACCCTTCAAACCTGAGACAGCTGGGACGGTTGGCTCATGGGGAGTGGACCAAAGTTCTCGTCAACAGACACAGCAGTCTCATTGAGAGTTACAGAAATCACTCGATTGCCTCAAAAAGTTTCGACAAAATATTAAGGTGACCCTCATTTTTGTCCAGGCTAGTTTCATTAGTTTGTTTTTAAAACAATTAATTTGAATTACGTTGTAAATAGAGAAGAAATGCACAATATAAGAACCAGTGCAACCACAATTCAAAATCAGTGTCTGATTTTCATTAGCTATTTTTCAGTAGATTTTGATTTATTATTACTTTTGTCAGTTTCAAGTTATTTCAGGGACTGTTGTGGGTTTTTCTTTCTTTAACCAAAGCCTACCAACTATTGTGTCCTCGTCTGTAATTTGTAAAGTGTTAAGTTAGCATCAGCTGAATAAAAGCTGCTGTTTTCATAAACTCTTTTTTCTGTGATGTTTGTCTATATCCAGGTGCCACCAAGTACCCAGATAAAGACAGTGAAGGGATGCTGGTTTGGTCTCCCTATCACACCATCGTTGACTCCAAACGTAATGCTAACTCATCAATTTGACTGAGAATATTTAGTTCATCTTCTGTAGTTCTTTGGCACAGCGAATTAGAGCCACTTAACTTTGTGTGTGTGTGTGTGTGTGTCTCCACAGTTGATGAATACATTGCTATCGCCAAAGAGAAACACGGATACAACGTGGAGCAGGTGAGCTCAAAAGTGGAACAAAGTTTGACTGAATTTGGAGAGAACCTGTATGAATGTGATCCTTCAGTGACATGCTGGATTAACAGCTGGTAGCAAAAGTTCTTAAGCTAATGTCTTTAAACAACTAAAAGACATTGAAAAGAAGTGTAGAAAACATGTTAGAAATATATTTTTTCATTTGTCACATTATTTTTATTAACATGCCAACTTTTCCTTCACATCATTCTTCAGTCAAACTGAAACAGCTGGATGGGAAAGCACCCACTGTTCTCACTGTGATATAATGAGGCTGTGTAGAAAATCACTCAGCCATTTAGTAAAGCTCACTTTGCAGACACTGAATAGAGTGACACAGTAGTTATGCTGGTCCCAAACTATCTGTAAGCTGTAGGAGGTCAGCAGGAGTGACCTGTAAAGCAGCTCACAGTGTGTGACATTTATCCACCCTGGATGGCCTTCTTGCAAGCACCTCTGCTCTTGCAGGCACCTCTGCTCAGCTTGTGGAGTTCACACAAAATGTAGCTAACTTTTAGATGTTGTGAAAATCACAAGACAAAAAAAAGAGTCAGGTTACTTTGTAGAGCTCTAAAGCACAATGACATGCTGGCTTTAACATTTAGAACAGACAGGACTTCATCCTGCAACAATAGCAGTGATGCCAAGGAAGCCATTTCTCAAACAAGTTACATTGTAAATGTTCATCTGATTTTTTTTTTTTTTTAAATTATAGGTAAGGTTTGACAAACCCCCGTGCAACACGCAGGTCTTGGCTTTAATGTTAGGTCAATGAGCACTAGCTTACAAGAAAATAATTTTTACTTTTTCTTAATTGTGATTCTTAGATGTTATATTCCAAACAATATAAATAAGGAAAATGAAGAATGCAATAAAATAATATAAATATATAAAGTAGCATTAATGATATTTAAGTGCCACCTATTCGTGGACTTCCAGCAACAATTGCCGTAATAACTGTAATACGCTCAGTGTTAACCAGGTGTTCATGGCCGGTAATAGCAAATAACAGATGTTTCTATGCCGATTGTTAAAGGGTTAAAAGATTCAATAAGAGTCCACAGATCTCAGGCATAATGGTAGTGCATTCCAAAGATATATACATATATGTGTATGTGTGTATATATATGACACACACAGACACACTGCCCAGAATCTGTTCCGATAGTTTTGGTTTAGCTGTTACAGTAAGAATTAAGGTAAGCAGGCTATTGCCATTGTTTATAGTTCATGAAAATATCCTCTTAGTTAATAATTACACAGCAGAACAGTTGTTATGAACTTGGCTTTACTACAGGTTGATTTTTTTTCAGACCACGTTCTGATTTATCTGTAAAATAAAGATTTTATTCACACCTATTTGACACTCATGTAGACAACAAAAACATGAAGCATTGGTAGCTGAAGGAGGCTGAGTGTATTGTGTAAGTGCTCAGTCAGGGAAGAGTTGGGCTTTTTGTCAGTTAACATCTAAATCATGTAAACATTTAATTCAAAACTGGACTTCTTGGTTGCACCTTACAGGGAGCCATGTTATATGTCAATTGCATTAACAGTATTCTACAAAACACCTCATCCTTTTAACATGGGATAAACTGGGCCAGGTGCTTCATTTTTTAATCTAGGAGGTTGCTGCCTGAAGTTTACAGTATTTGCATTTTCGTAACTATGTGTCTGCGTGTGTGTGTGTGTGTGTGCACGTGCGTGTGTGTGTTTGTTCAGGCTCTTGGCATGCTTTTCTGGCACAAACACAACATCGAGAAATCTTTGGCTGACCTGCCAAACTTCACCCCGTTTCCAGACGAGTGGACAGTGGAGGACAAAGTGCTGTTTGAGCAGGCCTTCAGCTTCCACGGAAAGAGCTTTCACCGCATCCAGCAGATGGTAAGCATTTAACACAACAGCAATATGACTTTCTCTGAAGTTATTACTTTAATGCCAGAATGCCAGAGGAAGGGCACTGTAAAGTACCATACAGTTTTGAGGTGCTGGTACATACTGTAACTGGAGTATTTGAAAATTGTCTGGTACTCAGTACTACTTTTGCCACGCACTAGAGAAGTTCCTGGACACAAGGAGACACAGGAGTAAAAGTTCAGGCAGTTTATTGAAAGACAGACGACGATACATTGTTGATAGTATGAATCCAGCGAGGCTTTGTCAAGGCTGACAGGTGAGTGATTTCCAGCAGGCTTTTCTGTCCTCTTCCAGGACACAGCTCTCAATCTTTGCTCCCAAATAACACTCTCCTCTTAGTCTCTCCCAAACTTCATGGACTACAGCTCTGCTTTTAGTACCATCCTCCCTCACAGACTGGTGAACAAACTGGGGGACCTGGGTCTTCCTCACTTCACCTGCAAGTGGATTATGAGCTTTCTGACCGGCCGACAGCAGAGACTTAGGATGGGAAACACACATCCACTGCCCTCAGCCTCAGTACTGGTTCTCCACAGGGCTGTGTGCTGAGTCCCCTGCTCTATTCTCTGCACACACACAACTGCACCCCTGCCTACCACAGCAACACCATCATCAAGTTTGCTGATGATACGCCAGTGGTGGGGCTCATCTCAGGAAGCAACGAGTCTGCCTTCAGGGGCGAGGTGGGGCGGCTATTGGTGTGGTGCAGGGAAAACAATCTGCTCCTTAACATCTGAAAGACAAAAGAGCTCATAATAGACTACAGGAGGAAAAAAATGGACATTACATCACTAACCAACCACAGTTGACTCATGCCCAGAGACCCCAAGAGGCTGCAAACCAAATCAAAGCCACAGAGCCCGGCCACTAAGACCCATACGCCCTCCCCTATCCCCCAGCTGCACCACCCGTACCACCCCCACCCAGCCAGCATATGCACAGAATCCCCACACATCCACCGTGACACCCCACCACAGCAAGCCATCTAGAAACATCTATAAATTATTATATACAATGTGTTTTCCCATTGTCTGATTGGAATTTTTCTTGTGAGCCTCACCAAACTGTGTAAAGGGATTAGTGTGATGCATTAGATTGGAAGGGAGGTTGGGTAGGGGAGAGTGAGGTGGAAGGCCAATGTACATTTCTGTAGGTGACCCGTCCTGCTATCTGACCTTCCACCACCAATTCAGCCTGCCCCACCACCTGTAGTGAGATCTATAGAGTGCTACATAAATGTAATTATTATAAATCTTCTGTGTGAGTGTGTGCTAAGCTAGTGCTGTGCATTAAAGGAAGCGTGATAAGTGAAGCCAAGCCGACCCGGCGGAAGTCTAAGGGACAAAGGCAGAGCCAACAATATCCCACCTCTGCTCAACCCTGCCTCCCTCAACCCCAACCCGAGGGGGCAGAAACCATGGCGAAGGGACAGGGCACACTACATCCAACATCAGACTGAGGGCAAAATGAAAGCAAGTGACTGCGGGAGGTGGAGCGACAGAGGAGAGGAGCACGGGGAGGAATTAAGACTGTTGCATACACAGCCAGGCTCCATGCATACAGCTGCCAATTCGTGCTAGACAAAGGCAACCGCGGTCAGCCATCTCAACCTCCCCCCAAATCCCAAGAAGGGCTAGCCCCACCCCACCCCATGAAACCCGGACCAGACCCCATAGTAGCATCTATGAGTTCAGATCCGATATTTAAAAAAAATAACGATTAGAGAAAAACCCTTGACTTTAGCTCAGGAGATGGAACAGGTCATCACCTGATTGGAAGGTCAGGGGTTCAATTCCTGGCTGCTCCGGGCTGCATGCCAAAGTATCCTTGGGCAATATACTGAACCCTAAGTTGCTCTCCTACACAAGCATCAGAGTATGAATGCATATGAATATTAGACAATAAGCACTTAGCTTACTTACCATGGAAGTGCTTGTATGAATGCGTGTGAATGTAAACATGCTGTATAACGCTTTGAGTGCTCAGAGTAGAAAAGCGCTATATAAGAGCTAATCCATTTACCATAATTCCCTGGTGAACTTTAAAAGATTTTTACTGTAAAAATATAACTGTTTCATTCAGTTACCGGACAAATCCATCTCCAGTCTGGTAAAGTACTATTATTCGTGGAAGAAGACGCGCTCCAGAACAAGCCTGATGGACCGACAGGCTCGCAAACTGGCCAACAGGAGCAACCAAGATGAGAGGTACAGCACACAGATCAGCACTGCTGCCTAAGCAAAAAAATGCATCATTTATAGCTGAAAAGAAGACATTTTGTCTTAAAGTCAATTCAGTCACCTGGAATAGAAATTTGTCCTTTGAGGGAACATATTCTTTAAGAGGACCCAAATATAGCATTTGATTGTGGAATTGTATAATGAAATATTTCAACAACAGCTGAGTAGATTTCATCCTAGAAGGGTGTTATTTTTCTACATGTCCAAAAAGTTTGAGAATAGTTTGGTTCCATGTGATCACAAAGTTTCCAGCATGGCTGTTTCATGTTTATCTGTTTACTCTTAAAGAACACTGAATGCTTTTAACTCTAGTGCACTTCTACAATCTCTTAAAAATAGACTATAGAAATAAAATATAAAAATATTTAAAAATGCATAAATAAATTCCAATATAAATACATAAATACAATTAAACAAATAATAAATAAAGGTAATGCCATGACTAATAATACTAGGAAGAAATAGGACCAAGTTATTTAGACCAAATAAATTTGCTCAACTTTTAGTGCATTGCCACAACATACGGCCAAATCCTGTATATATACAGTAGTATCCAAAAGTTTGGGCAACCCTGATAATTTTCATTATTTTCCTTTATAAATCATGGGTGGTTCGGATCAGCAATTTCAGTCAAATATATCATATAGCAGATGAACACAGTGATATTTGAGAAGTGAAATGACATTTCAGATGTATCTAGTGCTGGCATCGTCCTTCTCTTTTTCAAATGTCTTTTTATTGGTTACTGGATATATATTGACAGATACAGTACAAAGCCATGTGTGATAATCCAATTTGAACATATTTTAACCCACAAACAAAACCCCAGACAGCAGGTATACACACATAACTAAACTGAGGTACATACACACACACACACAAGGACGCAACAGATGAATAATGCCATTTAAGACACCGTTACGATGGTAAAATATATTATCCACAAATATTTACAAAAGGAAAATATAAAAGTAGCAACAATAATTTAAAGAAATAAAAAAGAAGCAAAAATAAACCAAACCAAAAAGAGATATAATCTCTCCAGCGTGTCCTGGGTCTACCCCGGGGCCTCCTCTCAGTGGGATATGCCCGGAACACCTCACCAAAGAGGCGGCCAGGAGGCATCTTAATCACATGCCCGAGCCACCTGAACTGGCTCCTTTCGATGTAAAGGAGCAGCAGCTCTACTCTGAGCCCCTCCCGGATGCCCACACTCCTCACCCTATCCCTAAGGGAGAGGCCAGCCACCCTTGGAAGGAAACTCATTTCTGCCGCTTGTATTCGCAATCTCATTCTTTTGGTCACTACCCAAAGCTCGTGACCATAGGTGAGGATGGGAACATAGATCCACCGGTAAATTGACAGCTTCGCTTTTATGCTTTGCTCCCTCTTCACCACGACATACCGGTGCAGCGTCTGCGTTACTGCAGAAGCAGCCCAGATCCGTCTGTCGATCTCCCGCTCCCTTCTCCCATCACTCGTGAACAAGACCCCGAGATAGTTAAACTCCTCCACTTGGTACAAAAACTCGTCCCTGAGCCGGAG
>VUQK01035338.1:43187-53975 GCA_015106715.1 Bujurquina vittata | reverse complement strand
GGTATAGGCGAGATAGACCAAAAATAATATCAATATTTTTTATTTTTAGCTGAATGCGATATATATATGCATACATACATACATGTATATAATTTTTTTTCTTCTTCCCAAACGGTATAAACAAAAAGGCACTTCTGAGTCACATGGGCACTTTTTCTTTTTTAAACATTCAGTTGTACATGAGAAATTGCTCAAAAATGAACTATTTGCATGTTTAAATAATAATACTTCTCAAATAAATTAATGCTTTTTTTCCTCCACAACAAAACACTCACAGCTCTGCTATTAAAATTTAAACAGAAAAGATACTGAGCAAAAACAGCAAAAGGCTGACTTATTCTGTAAAAACCAGTCTTCAGTGAAGTAGACTTCACTAAAGTACTTCCTCCTTTGTGTACTCCTGTACAGCCAGTACTCTGTGCAAATAAAACATGTAAACAGAGTGAATGAACAAAATTCCATCCTTTGGTCAGAAAGGTTCTCGCTAGCTCAGTAAATCCACAGACATATGCACTGATGTATCACAGCAACGGGTCCACCTGCTCAATAAGGTGTCTATGTGTCTGGGGGCTGCATCACAAACACTTGAAAAAGACTCTCATCCGTTATTAAGGTCATGTGACTTAAGGTACAACCTAACGGTGGTTCTTTTGGGGGTCCGGGCGACACCAACGCGTAAGAACGGACGCAGTACGAAGACACAAAACACGGCGACAGCGGAGGATTTCAGGTTTCCAGAACTTTGGAACCAGAAAAACTAGCTACATTTGTCGCTAGTCGCCTTTTGAAAAAAAAAAAACAAAAACAGAGGGAAAAGACGCTAAATGTAGCAGCAAAATCACTAAGTTGGCAACCCAGCATGACCCACGTAAGCTTAATCGGCTGCGTGGTGGGGTTGACGTATTTATGCCATGAAATTAGCATATCATGATATTAATTTTCTCAGGCAAGGTTTTTTTTTAATCGGTATTATTGTGAATGATATGATATGGCCCAGCCCTAGTGTGAATGTAGCATTTGCCATGGACTGAAGATGTGCAGAGGTAGTGTATATCCTGCTGGTTTATTTGTCCCATTTATTGGGGCGGGGCAGTGGAGGGATGGGAAAGCTGGGAAAAAGAGCAAGGGGAAGGTGCCCAGTAAATGGCCTTGGGTCACCTGCTCAACCCAGTGAGCTATACTGGCATCTGATGATATTGGTTATATGCATGGACAATCGCCTTAAAGGTTATGATAATCTTGCACTTTTCTTCACCCTTAACTTGGTGTTTGCTAATTGTTTTTTTTTTCTCTTTTCTGGTGCAAGTCTTGCTGAGAGTCCCAGCTTTCTACACATTTACTGACTAAAAAATATACATATTCATTGATTTGACCTACTGTGGTGTTGGCGCATTAATGACTGTGGACAATCTCTTCTAGTAATGACTTGATTGAGTTTGGGTGGTGTGTGTGTGTGTGTGTGTGTGTGTGTGTGTGTGTGTGTGTGTGTGTGTATATATATGTATATATATATATATATATATATATATATATATACATACATACATACACACACACATATATATGTGTATATATATATGTATGTGTGTGTATGTATGTATGTGTGTATATAATGTGAATGTGTATGTATGCATATATATCTTTCTTGTTCTCTTTTCCTTTTGTTTTTCTTTTGTTTTTTTGGGGGGGGTCCTTCTATTTCTCTTTCTCTCCTTCTTTCCCACTTGTCAGATCTGTCAAAAAAAAAATTAAAATTAAAAAATTAACAAGAATAGCCTATAGACAACTTATAGAGCTCTTCTTGTAAAGTAAATATGTTTGGTCCAAGAGTGTGTTCAGATCATCATTCTGACTGCAAAACTGGCAGACACGACAGGCCAAAAAAAAAAAATGCCTTAAATCCCCACAGTCTAACACATATCAGTGTGTCCAGTTAGGAACAATAAACCACTGTGATTCCATTTCACCTGCTTTGGTGCAAATGAAAGTGGCAATTGCACTGGAGAAACAACAACAAGAAACCCCCCAAAATGTGAACATCCATATGAAGGTTTGCTGTGTTTCCGAGTGTGGCCTCAAGAGTGCAGAGGAGAAACCAGCAGATGGGCTGTTACATGAGGAGAGATGGATTGATGCCCACCGACAGCCCTGTCCAGATGTCCTCCAGTAACAGCCCGTCTTCTGGTATCTCTTCCATACTGCTGAGAATGTGCTGCAATGTCATGTATGGCTATGCCATCCTGAAGGTGATGGAAAACCTGCGCAAGCCTGGATCGACTGCAGGTGCCATCTCAGGCTACCTCTACCACTAGAGAAAAATCAATCAGAGAGCAACGTGGAGACCACCTGTAAAACCACCTTTTTCAGAGTGTGTCCTGTTGCCTCTCCAATGCACCTGTTGTCACTTTAGCACCAAAGCAGGTAAAATGGATCCACTTTATTCTTCCTAACTGGACAGAATGATATCCCAGACGTGATTGTGTTATACTAGTGTTCTCTTGACTTTTTTGAGTAGTGTATTCAAAAATCTAGTGCAGAAAAGGATAAAACAAAATTTACACGCAACTTCTTTATTTGGACGAAAGCTCTTGTCATTTTCTCAGATTTCAAATGTTTTCATAAGTATTATAAATAACCAATCTTAGTAAGACGAGTTTACATAACGCCTGACTGAAATAATTTCATGATTCACCATGATCGGCTCTACAGTGTGCTCCGGAGGGACCATCATTATGTGCGGCTTCTGAGAGAAGCACACTTTCTTTGATGCCAATTTCCATCTTGAAGTGATTGCTGACTGAGAGCACACCTCTGCTCATGCTCATCTTCATCACATAGCGAGCAGAGAGCCACAGAAGAGAAGGCTGAGGAGGAGGAGACGGTGTCTTTTTTTTCCCTATGAGCTCTCCCTGTGGCTCTCACCTCTGATCTGATGTGCAGACAGAAGCAGTGCAAGAGGGAAGGAGTCAGAGACATTGGGGAGGAGGGGGGAAGGAGTGTAGGACATCATTAGTGAGAGCTAAAGAAAGTTGCTCTGTCTGACGTCAGCAAGCTAAACTTGGGGCTTCGCTCCGGTTTGCCATCGTATATCAGAGTTAAATGGGTGCCTCCGCCCAGGGCACAACAGGATGTGGCTGCAGCGGATGAATGAGAGGGAAATGGGTTTCTGACACAGTGAAGATGCTAACGCTCCACAAAGATCAGTGTGCAGATACAGGCGAAAGGTCCCCAATGAATGAATCTGATACTCACTTCCTCACAACTGCTGTATTTCATGGAGGACTGCAGGTGCTGGTGAATGCTTTTGTATGATCAGCTCTAAGTTTCTGCAGAAATTCTGGAAGAATCCACTTTGAATATTTTTCCAATTTTAATGCCACATTCTCAAAAGTATTCATTACTATACTGCCTTGCATGGCAAATATGGTCAAAGTATTTACAGTATAACCACAAGATGATCAGCCTTCACTGAAGTGCTTCCCTGTTGAAAGTGGACCGCCTCATATCGCAGATTTCAACTGAATAATGTAGAGTGTTCTCATGAATCCTAAGTACAACGTGCATCATTATGTAAATGGTAACTTCTACAGAGAAAGGGTTCATAACCATGTGGCAAAGCACAAGGATCAAAAGAGTCAAAGATCTCTCACACTTTGGTGTGTGCAGTCTGACTAAAATTCATTTCTACATTTGACACATGCATTCATTTTGTTCATATCAGTCTGTTCTACCTTTAGATCTGTTGCAACAAACAAGAAACAAACAAGATCAGAAAAAAAAGATGAATATCATTGACCTCTTAACATCCACAGGGTCAGCTGCAGCCCATCAGTGGGCTTGGCTCTGGTTACCTGTTTGGACAGGACCTGCATGAGACTTCATGTGAAAAACATCCTGGTTTCTACAAATGTCCCTATTAAGCGCGTGGCTAAAAACAACACCCCAACTCTGACCCAGTTACATGCTGGAGGTTATGAGGTTAATGAGGTCATCACAGGTGCACATCCACATCAGCCTCACCTATCTGCTGTTGAGACTTTACATTTATGAGGGCTGGGTGCTGAGGAAGATTTAGCAGTGGTGAATGAATTTAACACAAAATTCAGCATCAGAAGTTCAGAAATGAACATCCAAACAAGCCTGATGGGTTGATGTGGAAGTATTTTTTAGCTGAAAAAGCAATGGTTGAAAACTCAATGAAAAGTACACCTCTCCAACTGTTAATCATGGGGCTGGATCAATCATGCTTTGAGGTTGTGTTGTAGTTAGTGGAAAAGGAAAGCTTTGACTGGTAGAGGGGTGAATGGGTTCATCTATTTACAAGCAAAGTCTGGAAGAAAGTATCCCAGCATCACTTTTGATGATGGCTCCTACAAGAAAAACAAAACAAAACAAAAAAGATCTAAACCAGTGTTTTTCACAGGATTATTGATCATCTGGACCTATTACGTTTTGGTTTTCAGTAAGCTCCGCTTGCTTATAGCTTCTCTCCATCATCTTATCTCATCTTTCCCACAGTCCAACAAATGGTCTTGGTACAGATCCAGCACTCTTCTCATGATATCAAACTATTAGTAAACTCCTTCCCTAAAACTGACTCTGACTTCCCTGTTCTAGCTGAAGCCATAATGTGTGTCACATCTGCAGTTTTCTTTGACCGTATTTAACAGTGACTGAGGTCTCTGACTCAGGGTGAATATAGATGCCACAACTCAGACACATATCTAGAAATATGGGACAGCTGTGTGGCTGACAGGAGACAGACCCAAAATGCAGGATTCGGAAAACCAGATATAAAATCAAAAGCAGCTTTATTGCTGAGCTTTTACAAAATATAAAAAAAGTCGGTCAGGCACAAACAATCCAACAACTGGAATCACCCTGCAAAACAAACTACACAGAAGAACATGACCATGAGGGAGAATGCAACTAGGAACAGAAGGCGACTCAGACAATTTATACAAACACAGGATAGCGAGAGGATGGGAAACATGTGGGAATACAGCTGGGAAAATCTAACATAATGGCTCAGAAGGAAATTAAACTGGATACAAGATACAGAGAAGAACAGCTGCCAAAATAAAACAGGAAGAGAGTCACAACTCAACACGAATAACTTGACCAAGCACAGAGACGAAGACTGACACGGGAATAACAGGGATTCGAGGAATAACACAAACAGATTGAAACCAAGAACAGACATAGATGAGAAGTAAAAACCTGAGAATATAACAAAAAGAAACCACCAAGTGCTGCAACAGGAAAATACAAAACCAGAAAACAGAGCCGTAATCAAAAGTTCACATTCATGTTGCTGGTTGCTGCTCATGCAGACGTTGACAGATGCTGTGAGGACTTCACCAGGTGAAAATCTTCTGCTCAAAGTTCATTTGTTTTTAAAATAATGGTCCTCTAACAACGTGATGTTTAAGCAAAACTGATAGGTATCATATAACAGGAGCAGATGGAGGCTCAGTGTCCTCAGGGAGAGGCTGACTAAACAAAGCCAGAGTTTTTTTCTTTCTTTGTTTAACAGGAAATCTACAGAGGGAACCACGCGCACACACACACACACACACACACACACACACACACGCACACACACACACGCACACACACACACACACGAGTGAAACATGGACTCAGTTCTGTGAAAGTCCCGTCCTCTTTCCAGTAGCCAGCTTTGTCTCAGAGCTCCACTTCTTTAGAGTTCTCCTCTAATTAACATTTTAAAAACCTGCATGGCATCCTTCCTCAATATAATTGCAAAGTCTTTTCATCAGTTAGTTTCAGTTGCGTTCAACTTTTCTTTGGCCTGATCGTTGCCTTCGAGTCTCAGTTACACTCAAGCCTTCTGTCGTGTTTCAAACAAATCACTTTTGAAAGCAAGCAATCATCCTCTTTTTCTGCTCGCATCCACCTTGTTCCCACCTTGACAAACAACCCGTGGTAATCACCCCCTCTCTCCCAGCTCTGGAGGACGATTGTGCCTCATGAGCAGAGAACCAGATGACAAACGACCACGCAGAGCTGCCGGAGCAGCAGTGTGTTAGCTGGGAAGCGGATTGGATGGGGGGGTCTGGGGCTGACTTGTCTTTACCTGTCCACGGTGACCTTTCTTGAACAGGCATGTGATTCACAATCCACATTCACCTCAATAAGAAGTGGGCCAATGGCGCCACAGAGAAGCAATCTCACACCATCTCTGCAGACTGTGTTTCTGATAAGTATGATGTTATTTCCAGGCCGTGTTTCTCGTCGACAGCCCCGTGTGTCCTTCACTTATCTGTGCTCATGCAAGCCTGAGACCTCGAAGAGAAACATGGTGAGCTTTGCAGCTGGAGGAAGGTCTTAAACAATCTGTTGGGAGCAGCATCACCATCTATCCTCATCGCTCCCGTTCTAATTTTCTCACACTGCTGTAAGACTTCTGTAAGTCATCTGACACACAAGCTGTTCGACTCAACTACACATTTGTTATGTCTCCTTCTCTGGCTCCCCATGCACTTCTCCTTATTTCAGAGCAGCTCCTCAGCAGTTAATGCTGCTAATTAGTGTACAACTCTTCAGTTCTCCCTCTGCAGTCTCCTAGATGCACTCAAACCGTCCGTAAGCGTGGCTGAGGCGGCAATATGATTAAGAAACCAATACAATGACTGCAAATTGCCGTCTTGTTATGTCCTCAAGTAAAAATGTAATTTCTACATGTCTTCATGGGATCTTAATTGCTCTCATTAATCAAATCATGTTCAGACTGAGCAATACACAGCAATTTTATTTACTTAAACACTCGCGGTTATAAGACGCCTGTACCCTCAGAGGTAAACAGAAATATTTTATGCTCTTCATTCATACACCAGGATAATCCACTCAGAATGAGTCGCGTTCTCAGTGGATTCATTAACAACGAGCAATAAAACCAATAAGAGTCATGTTTAGTAATTATTCTCAGATTCAAATATTCATCTAAAAGAGAATGTGACGTGCCTTTATATTTCAAGAACCCAGCAGTGTATTACTGTTTAATTTGCCTTCACAGAGAGAGACTCCGCCTCTAAAATGCCATTTACACTGATAATCATGTGGTTATTCTTACTGTTGTCACATATTGTTGCTTAAAAATAATTAGTAGAATTGATTCTATTTAAAATAAATTAGCACTGCATGCTTATCGAGTGACGGGCTATTTTTTTTAAGCATGTTTTAAGCTTCAAAAATGCTGAACACCACAGATCCCACAATGCATTTCACTGGCACCTTGTGTTTCTCAACCTTATATTTACTGATGTGGACAGAATCAGTCCCAGACATGTGCATCTATTCAAATGCATATATCAAAGTAAATCTAAAACACAGAAAGAACATGAAATAATGTTAACAACAACAATTTTACAAAGAACTGAAAGCTTAACTGAAGACTGGCCGTATAGATGGATTTATTGAGCAGCTAAACATGTTGAAAATATGGAAAAGTGCCCCGTTGTTTGTTTATTTGCTTCAGATGCAGAAGGAAAATCTTACTTTGGACATCTGGTGGTGTTATCTTTAATTTTTTTTCTTGTTGCCTTTAAATGCAGAATTAGAGAATCCAAGTAAATGAAAAACATTTACCCTTTTCTGTTAAAATGTTACATTTAGATCCCGATCCAATGCTTCTTTTCCACCAGTGTGTGCTGGTGTGAGCCAGTTCTGCCTTTTCAGAACCTGCCCATATTTCCAAGGTTTTTAAAAACTAATTATGTTCCTAGCAGGACTTGGGGACATTTTTTGTGCCATCTGCATGTCCTCCATCACTACATCCATGACTCTCTGTGCTCTTTCTTTTTTCCTCCTGCCTGGCAGCTCCATCCTTTGTCCAGTATATCCACTCTCACTCCTCTGCTCACATCCAAACCATCTCAGCCTTGTCTCTCTAACTGTCCCTGTACTCATTTATAGTCCTGTCCTTTCTACTCACTCCCAATGAAAATTTGATCACCTCCAGCTCTGCTTCCTGCTTTTTTGTTAGTGGTAGTCTCCAAACCATCCATCATAGCAGGTCTTACTGCCATCTTGTAAACCTTCCACTCTTGCTGCCATCCGTCTGTCACAAATCACCCCTGATACTCGTCTCCATCCACTCCACCCTGCCTGCAAGCTGTTCTTCACCTCTCTTGTGCACTGTCCTTTGCATTGGATGGTTGAACCCAGATACCTCAACTCATCCACCTTCACTAACTCTGCTCCTTGCAGCTTTACTCTTAAACTTGTCTCTGTCTCATTCACACATCTATTCTATCTTGCTTCTACTGACTTTCATCCCTCTTCTCTCCAGAGCATACCTCCACTTCTCCAGACTCTCTTCCACCTTTTCCTTACTCTCACTACAGATCTCAGTGAACATCACAGTCCACAGAGACTCCTGCTTGACCTCATTGCTGCAAAAAAGAAGTTGCTCTGGGCTGATCCCTGATGTATGAAGTAACTTTGTCTCAAATACTGTGAGTTCCCTTTTAAGTACAGCATTAGCATTAATTCCATCACTGTAAGTTATGTATCACTTGAGGGTTTTTTTTTAACTTCAACTTCAAAATGTGCTTCCCTCAAGAACCTGAATGTAAAAGAGCCATCCAGTTCTGCATTTATTTCCTTCCTGTGCCTGTTGTTTGCTTTATTGCCACCTGAGCACGTCATATTCTGACTAGCAGCCAGTTGCTTCTTCAATAGTGAAATGAGAGAGAGTCTGACAGACAGGCCTGCTGCCCAGTGCGTTATTTTTCATCCACAGTCCCTGAACACACCACTGTTATGAACATTTGTGGGTGTTCTGATCTTCAGCAGTATTCTCATCACTGACGCCACATCTGACACTAAATTATTATTATTATTATTATTATTATTATTATTATTATTATTATTATTATTATTATTATTATTATTATTATTATTATTATTATTATTATTATTATTATTATTATTATTACCAACTAAACAGGCCATTCATTTCTTATCAGCGGGAACCCCACTACTCCCTTGCTACTAGGGAAACACAGTTTTGTTGCCGTGGTGATAAGTCCTGGCAGTGATTGGTGGTATGACAGGACCACTGGAGACAGACAGGAGATTCTGAGATGTAAAACTAGAGCTTTCACACCACAGCTATGAGGATGCACGTCCCCCAGTCCTTGAGTTCTAATTAACTCAGTTTTGTGTGAGAGCCAGCGGGTCAGATTAATGGCGTCTGATCAGGCACAGAGCTGATGAAGGCCAGCCAGGAGCTGCTGCAGGTCCTCCTTTTTTTGGTCTCCCAAATAAAGAGCTACATTTTCAGAGAAATGAATCTTTCATACACTTTCCTTTAGCAGAAGAGACTTTTATCTTAGTCCATTTGCATTTTTGTCAGTGGAGCAATTTACATTTTTATAGCATAATTAATGAACAAGAAAGTCATTTACATTTTCCTGCTCGGCTCACCAGTGCATTGTCTAGAGCATATCTGATGCAGAGGGACCGGCATTTGGAAACGTGTGGGAGTGTTCGTGAGCTCCAGAGAGATGTCTCAGTGCACAGAAAGAGCGGTACAACTACACGATTGTTTTGAAGCAAAAAAAAGGGCTGAGAGGAATATACTGAGCTGTCATAATTAAACGGAGGCGAGCACACGGGAGCTTTCAGGTGCAAATTGAGGCCAAGGTATCTCTCGGCTGGCCCGCACATCAAATACACGAAGGCAGGCCTATGGAGCAAATTACACCATTTAAACAGCACCGGAGAAAACAATTCACACAAGTGGCATTCATATTCTCAGTCTGCAAAGATGAAACAGAATAATCATCACCCTAATTCTGTCAATAGCTTATTATCTTTTCTGATGCATTATATTTAAGCTGTTAGGGAGAGTAGACTGCTTAAAGGCATAATTAATTCCACAAAGACATACCCTCTTTTAAAAAGTTGAAGAAAATTAAGTAACTGAGAAATGAGGATGAGTTGGCTCTTCTGTGACCTTTTAAGGTGGATGGACACAGTAGGAGCAACAGCTGTAGGAAAAAAACTTTAATAATGTCATGGATCCGCACCTCAGGGAACCCTTTAGTGTCTGTGTTTGGTTTCAAATAAAAAGGGCAGAGCGCTCTTGCAGTGAGTTGTTGCTTTTTGCATTGAATCCATCCATCTGATTTATTTTTTCCTTTTTTGTGATTGACAGTTTTTATTTATACTTGCCAAAAAAAAAAAGCACAAATTTCAAGGATATCAATCTGCCCAGTTAGGAAATACAAACAGCCATGAACCCATTTCACCTGCTTTAATGCAAATGAACAAGACAACCCCTCCTGACTGACTTTTCTCTAGTTTTGCTTTTGGCTAGAGTCCTTATAAAGGTTTCCTGTGTCGCCTAGCACAGTCTCAAGAGGACAGCGGAGGTCCCAGGAGAGGGGGCCATTACATAAGGAGAGCTGGACAGGGCCATAGATGATCAACCCTGCTTCCTTATGTGAGGAGGAACAGCAGGAGCAGTAGGAGCACTCCCAGAGCCCTAAATGACCTCAAGTGCATGTGAAAAAAAACCCTACTCCTTACAGACAAACATGCATACACCTGGATGTCTTTAAAGAAATCTCTGATAAATAAAAAAGAACAAATTTTTAAAAAGCTGAATGTTAAAGGTCAGTTGTGGCCTCATCAGTATAAGTTCTTGGACTTAGTGAGGTTGTCCAGCTCACAGCAACCTGCCAAAAAGTGATCAGGTGTGTAACCACCAGTCCTAATATTTAAACTATCATTAGAGCTAAAAAAAAAAAACCCAAA
>VUQK01035338.1:23936-43167 GCA_015106715.1 Bujurquina vittata | reverse complement strand
AAAAAAAAAAAACCCAAACAAACAAAAAAGCCCTTGAGATTAACTGCAGCCGTGTTCCCAGCTGGAGTTGTAATCAGATTGGCCGTTTGTGATAAAGTGCTGGATCCATTACACAAGGAGGGCAGAGTGGTAGGGGTAGGGGTGGAGGGTGGGGGATTGTGTCTCGTATCAGATGCAGCAGCCAGGTGATACACAATGTGTACAAAAACCCCTGCTGCTGCAGACCAGCAGAAGAACATGTTTATTGATGTGTCTGGTTTCCCCTGAGCGCACAATACAGTCGAAGGAAACAAGCACCAACATAAAGAAAGCTCACGGAGCGGAGAGCAGATGAGCAAACAAGTAAAGGGGCTACGGATTGTTGGCTTTATGGCTTCATCAGTAGAAGCTTCAGACTAAGAAAGAAAAACAAACACATCTCTCACACACACACACACACACACACATATATATATATTACATATGTATATATATATATATTGCATTTAATGGGCAGTTTGAGTCTGCCACAAAGTAATAAACCTAAATGAAGGGAAATTGTCACATAAGCTGACAGTTATAAAACATCAGATTTCATCCCTTTTTTTTCTCTTTTTTTTCTTTTTTCTTACACTAGGTGTGCTGAATTGGCTCTGCCATGTGCAGAATGAAGGAAAAGCCAAACATAGTCTTTTCTGTACATAGCTCACCGAGGGTAACTATAGGAACAAGCCTCGTATACAGTGGCTGTTTTGTGACTGAAAAGAAAAAAATGACGGATGATAAACAGCACTAATTTGGATGCGAACATCTTCTTTCATGCGTGGCCTTGTATCCGTGCTGAGAAAGCTGTGTAACTGTGTGGCACAATCACTGGACCTGAGTGGAGTAGAACTTGCCGTTTTCTTCGAGCAGCAGTGAGGCTCTATCTGTCCAGCAGGAGATACTCATTAATAAGTTTAAGTGACTGAAGGATAAAAGAATGTTCATAATGGGCATGCTTACACAAAAGGACCCTGTACATCCTTCCTGAGTTCATTATCACATAATCTGTTCAATGATTAGAGAGTGGGAAGGGTCGGATAAAAAAAAATCACATTGGATGCTCAAATGTGTCCTGGAGAATGAGGAGTTTAGGTATGATCATAATCTCCCCTCACTCCTGCTTAATCATATTAAAAATGTGGTAATGTCTTAACATTGCATTATGGCTCTATAAATGACTGGCCTAATAGTCATGCAGACAACAAAAACGCTTCAGTTTCCAAAGAAAATGGAGATGCTGAGGGATTAATGTGCAAACCCTTACCACATGTGTGTGCCAGGTAAATTCTCTGTCACTGTGGTCATGGCTAATGTCATAGCTGTTTCATTTACTGAATTGAAGGAAATATGTTCAACTGACTTGAGCAAGACTTTTATTATATAGACTCAGTTTTTAGTACTTAATTAAAGGAAGCTATAGGCTGATGGGGTTCAGACGGAGTTTATTAATATAGACACTGGTACACCTGTTCAACTTCTCATGAAATCAAATATCAAGTCGCCAATCACATGGCAGCATTTAGGCTTGTAGACAGGTCAAGACGACCTGCTGAAACTTAAACTGAGCATCATAATGGGGAGGAATGGTGACTTAAGTGACTCTGAATGTAGCACCCTGTGACAGCTGAGATTCTCTCCAGTCCCCTGCAACCCTGAAAACCCTGAAAAGGATAAGCAGAAGAAGATGGATGGATGGATGGATGGATGGATGGATGGATGGATGGATGGATGGATGGATGGATGGATGGAGCAGATAGGCTGGTCTGAGTATTTCAAAAACTGCTGATCTGCTGGGAATTTCCACCATAACAATCTGTAGGGTTTAAAAAGAAAAAATAGAAAATAATCCAACGAGCTCCAGTTCTCTGGGTGAAAATATCTTGTTGATGCCAGACTTTAGAGGAGAATGGCCAGCCTACTTCAAGCTGATAGGAAGGGACCAGTAACTCAAATAACCACTCATTACAACCAAAGTGTACAGAAGAGCATCTCCGTTAAAAGGGAGTTTTTCCTTCCCACTTTCGCAAAGTGCCGCTCATACGGGTTCGTTTTGACTGTTAAGTTTTCTTTGTAATTATTGTAGGGTCTCTACCTACAATATAAAGCGCCTTGAGTTGAATGTTTGTTGTGATTTGGTGCTATATATAAAATTGAATTAAATTAAATTGAGTTCATACAGGCTCACCAAAGTTGGACAATAGAAGCCTGGAAAAATGTTGTCTGGTCTGATGAGTCTTGATTTCTGCTGTCACATTGGTAGCATCAGAATTTGGCATAAACATAATGAAAATATGGATCTATCTTGTTTTGTATCAGTGACTCAGGCTGCTGCTGCTGGTGTGATGGTGTGGGGGATATTTTCTTGCCACACTTTGGGCCCCTCAGTACCAACAGAGCATCTTTTAAACACCACAGCCTATCTAAGTATTGCTGCTATTTCCATTGATTTATAACCACAGCGTATCCATTATCTGATGGCTGCTTCCAGCATGAAAACACCCCATATCACAAAGCTTAAATCATCTCAAACTGGTTCCTTGAACATAACGGTGAGTTCACTGTATTCAAATGGCCTCCACAGTCACCAGATCGCAATCCAACAGAGCACCTTTGGACCAGAAGATTCACATCATGGATGTTTAGCCGACAAATCTGCAGCAAGTGAGTGATACTTTTATGTCACTAATCTCAATAATGGACCAAAATCTCGAGGAATATTTCCAGCACCTTGGTAAATTTATGCTGTGAAGAATTAAAGCAGTTTTGCAGGCAAAAGGGGGTCCAATCTCTAACAGAGGCCTGGGAGGTTAAGGGTCCTGCACAGTATCTTAGCTGTTCCTACGACTGCACTCTTATGGACAGAGATCTCAGAGATCTGCTGGAGACACTCTCCCAGTTTGGGGGACACCACAGGGACCACTCTTATCTTTACCTTCCACAGCCTCTTTAGCGCTCCTCTCAGCCCTTGGTATTTATTGAGCTTCTCATGTTCCTTCTTCCTGATGTTACTATCACTTGCTACATCTATCACTATGGCTTTCTTTCTCTACTTGTCCACCACTACTCTGCACAGCCTGCACCTGGGGTCTAAAACCCCTGCTATTTGCACAGAGGCCATTATTCAACTGAGTGAACTCAGTGAATCTAATCTGATCTGAATAAATAAAGGTCCAGAGGTTAATCTTTCCTGTATGTGGTGGATTAACTTCTTATCTCTCAGCTCAATCCGTCAGATGAAACAACAGTCAAAGTCACTGTGTCCTTGCTGTAATGCTTTGTCACCTGAGATCCTATCATGGCCTTTACCAAAGCACCAAATATTTCAAACACTTTTAGAAACATGTGCATTCATTTCATCAAGACTTCTCTTCAGTATATCTCACAAGTGCTCTTGAAACCCCTGTGGTCTATGGAATGGTATTCAAATTGAAATTTTAACTTGATTACATCACCACAGGAAAATTACTAATCCATCCATCCATCCATCCATCCATCCGCTTCCGCTTATCCTTTTTACGGTCGCGGGGGGCTGGAGTCTATCCCAGCTGACATAGGACGAGAGGCAGAGTACACCCTGGACAGGTCACCAGCTTGTCGCAGGGCCAACACAGAGTCACAGACAACTATTCACACTCACATTCATGCTCTCATTCACACCAATTGGGCAATCGAGATTGGCCAATTAACCTAACCCCAGCAAGTGCATGTCTTTGGACTGTGGGAGGAAACCGGAGTACTCGGGAAAAACCCACACAGACACGGGGAGAACATGCAAACTTCACACAGTGAGAGAGAGGCCGGGCCGAGGTGGAATCAAACCCAGGCCTTCCAGATGGTATTCTCACTGTGAGGCAGCAGTGCTAACCACAGCGCCAAAAATTACTAATACTAAATATTTTCCATTCATCCTGAATTGAGGCCTCAGTTGAGAATTTTCACTTGCAGCTACAAAAATTGGCCTCAGTAACAACCCTCATCTGAAATCTATGAATGCCTGTACGCACTGATTTGTCCAGGAGACGGTGAAATATTTATTAGGGAAACTTTCTCTTGGTTTGCTGCTGCTGCTGCTAGATAAGAAAATTGGTAAATTCATCCAAACCTCCATATTTCAGTGTGGACCAAATGATGGACTGACTGTTAGTTGAAATTACAGTGTAATTATATTTACCTACAAAAATTTAAAGGTAGTTATACTAGAATAAAGGGGCAAAAAGGTTTTTACAAGAAACAAAGAAATAATCATACTGTAATTCAATTTTGGAAGTTATGTTTGAACAGTGATTGGCTCCATCATTATAAGATCAGATATTTAATCACAGTATGATTATTATTTCTGACTTGTTACCCCCTTATTCTAGTGAGCCTAACTTTAAGCATGTGTAGGTAAATATAATTGCGCTGTCATTTCAAATAAAATACATTAAAACTCAGTTCACTTTTGTGAGGCCAAATATAAATAATCTTAACATTTTAATAAATATTTTTGTGCAGGAAATGTAGCCAAGGGGTTGAATATTTCAATAAAATCCAAACAAATTCAGAAATCTTTGAGATTTTCTCCGCTGTGGTGACATTTAGCTCAGTAGGGGTAAAGAGGTGCACTGGGGGGACCCGGGGCTATTTTTAAACTTCTGGTAATTCTGCTGCTCATGCGGCTCACTCTGGTGTCTCAGAGGAATAAATTGAGGGCAGCTGATTAACTGGCCCTGTGTAGCCACAGGATGCTCTCTGCAGACTCTGAATGAAGCTTTCATTTATTTTGGTTTGGCTTCTTCGCAGTCTGAAAATAGTTAAAAGCAGTTAAAACTAGGTGCTTTCTTGATGTTTTATATATATATATATATATATAGATATAGATATATATAGATAGATAGATATATATAAGTATATATATATAAATTACCAGTACTGCAGTACTTACAATTACTTATGCAGTACTTAAATTTAATTCCAGTATAATTATTTCTTCGTTTCCTGTAAAAGCCTGACTTGAATTCTAATATGCCTACCTTTTACCTTTCCTGCAGGTAAATATAATTACATTTTAATTTTAATTAAAATAAATGAAATATATATATATGGAAAGTTTCATGAACCATTAGGGCTAGCGCATAAGCAGTGCTCGGCCTCCCTGTCCCTGCGCACTGGAGACAACCCCCCACCCCCCTCCAAACTCTCCTTTGTGTTTTGATGCTCAGCGCTCACACCTGAAGTGACCGGCTGGGAGTGAAGATCGGAGCTGAGAGTGCACGCCGCTGCCCATCCTACTCCTGTACGGCGATAGAAGGGCTCATTTGGCGAACGAGACGGATAGCAATATCCAAAGGGAGGGGGATGCGCGCATGTGACAGGCTTTGGACGTTTCCATTTATACGAGCCGAGCAGGGAATCGAATCTCTCCACTGGGTGCTGCGTTTTTAAAAATCACTTGCGACTGGCAGTTTCAAACATTTGCACCTCTTGTTCGTCGCCAGCGGATCGTCACCGCACCATGCGAGCGGGAGAGACGCGCCCTGTGCCATGCTGAACAACTGCCCGACTCTCCTGCTGGCTCTGACCGCGGTGGCCGCACTTCTCCCGCGATGTCAAGGCTGGAGCGACGAAGACCTCCTCCTACCGCCCATCAACTCCTCCAACAGGTTCCTGGCGAACCTGGAGGTGGACGTGCGCTTCTCCAAAAGGTCTGTGGAGGAAAGCGACGCCTCGCCCGACGCCTCCTCCATGCAAAGTCTGTCCCAGTGCAACGTGAGCGTCCAGAGACTCCTGCCCACGTCGCTGGTGGCTCGCTGGGACAGCAGCTTCGGCTTCCAGTGTGATGTTATCATCTACACCACCAACAACCACGGCAGGGCTTTTTTCTCTGCGTCGTTCAACAGGGCGATCTCGCCGGTTGTCATCGAGCACCTCGGGGTCACCGGGGGTCAGCAGGAGCTGCGCCTGTGCGTGGGCTGCGGGATGTCCCGGTACCGGAGGTTCGGTCAGGGTAGGTCAAGGGGCCAGCAGACCGGGGATCAGGTCACTTTCTGCTGCGTGGATTTCAGCCTCGACGAGCTGAAGGGCGACAAAAGTTGGAGGTTGAACAGAAAGCCCATCGAGTCGACACTTGTGGCTTGTTTTATGACTCTGGTCATCATTGTGTGGAGTGTTGCTGCTCTCATATGGCCAGTGCCGATCATTGCAGGATTTCTGCCTAATGGGATGGAGCAGAGGAGACCGAGATAACTGAAATAACCTTCATTATATTTATAGCCTGTGCTGCCTATACTATAATTGTAGCCATTGAACTGTGTGAATGAATGATTGCGGATGAGGAACTTTTTGATGAAATGCTTTAGTCTTGGGTGTTCTGCTCCTCTTCCTCTTTAGGACAACCGAGGTAAAGTATGAAGGGTTATTATATACTAGCCAATATTAATCTGTACTGGGACCAACACCAATGTGTTTTGTATACCCTTGTAGGCCTTCCTATGTCTGCGTAAACTGTGCAAACATTTCTCTTTAAACTGTGTTTGTATAGTTTTTAATCTTTCTAGAAAGTTTTTGCCTTATTCCATGTGTAGGACTTTTGCACTGAAAACTGAACTTTAAAGTGTGCCGTCTCATAAACTATATAACCAACAGTCATTAAGAAGTAAATGTGATAGTTTCTCGATTAAAGTTCTTTGGAAAAAAATAGATGTTGTTTATGATTGGCAGAGAGGGTTTCAGCACTTATATTGTGAGATTTCTAATGTCAAGTTGAATAAAAGTGGTTATTTGTATTCATGTTCTAACGGTTTAAATACAAATAAAACATATTATAGGCCATATCACATTCTCTGTGACCCGTTCTCTGCAGCAACCCGTTTTCTTCACTATGTTTTTGGGGAAAGCCGCGCACACATGGAGGTCATGGTTTTACTTGATGAGGTCTGCCTTCTTCTGCATGCCTCTGGATCTGGATCTGGATCCATCTCTGTTTGTGCTCATTTTTGCCTAAATTGCAAAAGGAAGGAAAGTGCGTGATTTAATTTAGCTTTTGAAACAGTTTCTTCTATTTACCAGATTCCTGATGTGAAAAATATGCTCTAATATCTGAAAATTGATCGTTTCAGAAGGTTAAATTATAGACGCACACCTAAATTATTTGCATATTTTTATCCTGTTGCGACTCCAGGGGGTCCTTAGTAACTATATCCTGCTGTAAATGCTATCAAGCAGTTTAATCAACCTCATTTGACTGTTTTATACTATTTGTAACAAGTAAACACACAAATGAATGAAGGTGAGGGCATTTCTCGGCCACTCTTTTCTACCCCAGCAAACTATGTGGTGGAAACACATTTTTTGTGGGGGACAAACTGGGACATGCTGACAATACGTAGTGAGAAATTTTCACATCCAACTTTAAAAATGAAAATAAAATAAACGCTTTAAACTGTTAACAGATTGCCAAATGTATTTCCAACTGTTTCCGAGCCACTCTATTGTCTCAGGATTTGGGACACGGGTCAAGAAATAAAAAAAAAACATTCCCACATAAGGAGGGACATCTGGTCATCCAATTTGCTGAAATGAGGATTTGCGCAATTATTTGTTGTCTCACGCACGCTGGAAACGAAGGGAGGTATTCGCACATGGCCTGCAAATTGCCCTAATTGTAACACTTAAGCGCCAGCAGCGCATGCATGCAGGATGCACCTTTGCTCTCTGAGCAAGTTCAGGCAGGAAAGGCCTCTTCTTTATCAGCACAGCTATTTGCGCCCTGCTGGACGGACTGACCAGTGTTTGTCACGCCGACAACAACTGAAACTAATCATTTTGTCCCACAGCTAAGCAAGAAGGATGTTTATCATTTATAGAAAAAACGTCTGCATGATATAATACTTAAAAAAAATAAAAATAAATGTTAAAATGTTTCCAGCTGGGAGCAATCGTCATCCTTTTTTAAAATGTATATATCAGATATCTCAATAGGGGGCCCCGTGTCTGCGTGGGTTCTCTCCGCTTCTCCTCCAACAGTCCAAAGACATGCAGTTAGTGAGTTTAGGTTAATTGGTGATTTTAAGTTGCCCAGAGGTGTGAATGGTTCTCTGCCTGTCTGTGTTAGACTGACAGCCTGTGCAGGGCATGCCCTGCCTCTGGATATAGGCTCCAGCTCCCCCCACCCTGAATTGGATGGACGGAGATACCTCAGTATATCCTCTGGGATAGGTTTTTACTCTCAACCGTATATTGTCACATGAAACAGGAGACAGACACAGGTGTTACTAATTAGATTAAATAAGGCTGTGCAAAAAATAAAAATTAAAAAACACAATATTGAATCCCGCCATCCATATTATGATGACATGAATGAGGCAGTTTTATCGTGTGAGTTAATAGTTCCAGTAATTAATTGTGCGTGACAGTTTGCAGGAATATCTCGACTTTCAGGTCCGGGATGTCGCAACGCGTTACCGCAGCCTACCTGCCAAAATGGCCGCCCTGGCCACGCCTTTAAAACTTTACCTGTCGTCAGCGCCCCGCCCCGCGGACACACTTTAACGGGAAGAAGTGGCTGACTCGGTGCGTCAACAGCTGCCCGCGGAGCTTCGCGTAACCCAGAGGAAAATGTGGCGTAAGGCGGTCCCGGCTCCACACAAGAAGTGATGACATGTCTCCGCTGATTTTTGTCCTACTTTTTTCTCTCACGATCAAAGTTTCAGAGCTTGGCGGTAGAGCAGCATGTCCTTATCAGCGGGCACAGTCCCTCTGCTGATTTTACTTCTCATATTCATCGTCTCCACCGTATCAGGTAAGCCGATGCGTAAATATTAACTGGCAGGAGGGAGTCGGTGAGGTAGTGGATCTGCCCGTTCAATATTGACACTGATTGTCACAGCTGAAGCAACAAAATGCCTTTAAAAAGCCTCTGAGTGCGTGAGCGTCATGTGATATAGGCGGCTTTGTCCCTGTGTTTGTCAAAGAAACATTTCAGTGTGAACCAGGCTGTGTCCAACCCAGGAGCTGATCCGAGCAGCACATTAGGTGCTGAGTAGGGCTCAGCACAGACCTGCTTAGTCATAGGAGCAATGGAGACAAGCTGTTGACTTTTCTTTCCCTGCATTTAGTCATATTTGTGACTTTAATCTCACCCAAGTGGTAATTTCATTGCAGTATTTCCAAATATGACACAGGGCTTAACATGTTCGTCCCCTTTCTCAGTTTAACTCTCTCTGTGCTGCTCCCAGGGGCCCAGAAGTTGACTTTTACTCCTGAAGATGGCACTACCATAAACATCCAAGGTAATCAGGTCAAAGGTTGCAAAGTGTGCACAATATCAAGACACACACGAAAATGCGGTACGCATCTGAATTCAATAAAAGGAAACACTGTGTCAGTGGAGTTTGAATGCTCCAGGCCTGAAGATGTATTCAATATAGCATTTGTGCGACATATAGGTAAGAGTCTCCGTGATATCTGCTTATTTTGATCAGTTTTTTATCACTGAATGTCCTGGATGGTCTAAAACGGTAAAGGTGGATTCATTTTCTTGTTTCAGAATGCACCCCGAAGTCGTGCAGTGGCCACATCGTCCAGGCTGACCCCGGCTCAGCTGATGTGCGGAGTTTTAACCGCACGTTTACGTGGAAACTAAAGGCCCCGCAACAGAAAGCTTTCAAAATAGATTTCTCTAAGACGGGTCTTAAACAGATCAGTCCATCTGGGAAATGTCCAGACAGACACACCTACACCCTCCAGGCTTCCCCCAGCAATGTGGCTGTGGGGAAATACTGCCGAGTCGGCACCATCAGCAGTGTTCAGATACTGGAACAGGGCAGCTTTTCTGTGGATGTCCCAGCAGGGCGGAAGCTGCAAAATGACAAGTTTAATGTGACTGTGGGGGAAGAAATCAAGTGTGAGTTTACTTTCACTACTCCTTTTTTTTTTTGTAGTGTGTATTTCTTTCAAAGTTACAGTTTCATTCATTTATTTTCTTCTTGTAGCCCTTGCCCGAATTTCTCTGACATTACCAAAAGGGACCTCATCCTCAGAGCTGCTCTCACCCAACTACCCCGGGAGTGTTCCTGACGACGGCCTCATGGAGTGGCACTTTCAGGTCCCAGACAAACACAGGGCTGCCATTCAGTTTCTGAACCTCACGCAGCCACGTTGTGTAAAGAAGGAAGCATCAGTGGAGTACCGCCGTAACGGCAGAGAGGCATCAGTTGTGAGACTGATGGACACCCAGCCGGCCCAGAACCAGGGAGACTTTCTGCTCACGCTGAGAAACTGCGAAAGGGGCATACGTGCTGCTGGTACTCCTGGGCTCTCCTTCAACCTCGAGGTGTCTGCTTACAGCCCAGATTCAACAGGTCTGTACATTATAAGTACTCTATTGTGCAGTTTGGGTTTGGCTGTGCTGCAGCATGAGAATAATTCCCAGGAAAGCATGATCACAGAGAACTGTCAGAAGAGGTTCCACATGTTTCGTTTTCTTAAGCTTATCCGGTTCAGGGTACATCCTGGACAGGTCACCACCCTGTTGCAGGGCTTTTGAGTCCATACTCAGTAGGACACTCTTCTCAGGTAAAAGTCTCTGCAAACCCAGCACCCTGAGAGGCAGTTAACAACCATCTGGTATGGTGGAGCGTTAGTAGCTCAAGTGTGAGAGCTTTTTCTCAGCAGCTGTTAGACTCCTAAACAGAACTGAAAGGAGATTGAGTGTTGAACTGGAATTACTCGCATGGCCATAACAATGCTCCAAATGTATGTCAAGGCTATCTTCATGTCTTGGGGGTGAGTTATTGCGTGTCATGACATGCTGTCTGCATGTCTGTGAATAGATTCTGTTCATATAATAGCACCGCAACTGCGCAAGTCACGAGACTACAGGTGTGTAGTGGATGAGTACTGCCTGACCCATAAGTGAGCAACAAGCACAGGAAACGTGGTGGTCAAGGGGCGCCGTAGCTCCAGCACTTCAGCTCTAATATTTCTAAAGGGGGGGTGGGGGGGCAGTCAGTCCATTGGTGTCACAGCTTCTGTATCCTGACTACAAAATGGTCTGCAGGTATTCCCACACTATAAGGTGTGGGGGTGCTGGTGCTTTGTCTGTCTCTAATGAATTAAATGTTAAAAGTATGTGCTTACTAACTGTAGCTCCCAAAGCTAAGTAATAATGTATAAGAGACTTAACAAGTGCTTTGCTTTTGGGGAGATGGGTTCTACCTGCTCTGCATGTTGCAGCAGGCACTTACATAAATAGTCCTTTTTTTATCCTCTTTCTTAGCAGCTTCAACAAAGGTGCAGCTTGGTTAGTCAGGGGTGTGACAATGTTCCCTTTTTTCACAGTGTGTTTGAACAGGAGTGACATGGAGAGTGTGGCCTTTTTTTCTGAGCCCAGGGGAGCTCTTAGATTGCCTAATCTCTTAGTCATGTGTGACACCAGTAAAACATTTCCAGGAAAACATCCAGCGAGTGAGGAATCACTTTTTCTCCACCTCTCAAATGACACACCCACACATTTGCATTTGTGTGCGCTTGTGTTTGCGAGACAAAGTAAAACAGGATAAATTGAGCTTTTTTTTTTTCTTTTTTCTAGAGTGTAAAGTGGATGTCAGCAGAATGGAGGGGCTTTCTCTGTACATTTCTAAGTTGAGACCAACCCCTGGCTGCGTGATGAAAATGAACTCCTTGAAGAAAGAGAACATCACAGTCACATCGAGCGCTAATCTGTCTTTTGAGGGCTGCCTTCCTGAAGACTTGCAAGTCACAGCCACACAAGTCATAGGTAAATCGAGGTTTGTGTGCTTAGCCGGGAACGACTGACCTGGGAACTATGAAAGGAATAGTTTTTATAACTCTTACTGTGTAAAATCATGGCTGCATTGTAGCATCAGTAATTCATAATAATTTTGGGTCATTCCATCTCAAATCATTGTGGGACTTCTGCTTGACCAGCTCCAATTTGCCTAAAAAATTTATGATATATGATTGCTGTAAAGAAATGTTTTTAAATGGTTTCTAAACTTCCAGCATTATTATTTCTTCTTCCTCCTTCGTCTGAGGCAGTGTTTGATTTTGAACATGAATGTCTCAAAAACTATTAAAGATAAAAGCCTGAACATTTTCACCGATCTTTCTCAATAAATTATGATTCAGGATTTTTAATTTGGGACAGATAATCAAAAAATGTGATGAATATTGGCAAGTAAAAATATGAAGAAATAATTAAAGCCCTTCTGTAAGTCCCATTTTTGAGCGTACACTATTAAAACCATTCACACTGCAAAAGACGAGCGACAATTTCTGAATTCTACATAGTTGTATTTCAAAATAATGCAAAATAAAACATAGAATACTTTTTAGCATGAAATTCTGAGAAAATGTGGCAAGTTTTACCACAAAATCAAAAATATCAGGAAAATATCTAATTATTTTTAAAAAAATCACAGCAGTCGTTATATACTATAAATTTGAATCCATAATTTTTTAGGCAAGTCCGAACTGCTTCAGCTGAAAATGTTCTAAAGATCTGATTTGAGATGGAACAACCCAGGAATAATAACTATAAGAAGTAGGTTATAATAATTGTAATGTAGTGTAAGGTAAGCATGTTAGCATTAATAAATGTTCTTTATTTTCAGTAGATTTGTTGTTGAGCTGCATTTTATCAGTTTATAGAAAAGCTTCCTCATTTGGGTGCCCACAGATGTTACAGCTGTTAGCAAATACATTAGTACTCACCAAAAAAATACACAACTCACATCTGCTTATAGGTTAATTATAGTTAATTGCAGACCATATATTAAAAATGTCTCTACTGCCTACTGTTATAAATGAAAAATTGCTTCTCATTGTATGTACTTTGTTAGTTTAATATGTGACCCTCTTTTCATTCACAGATTGTAGTCTTCTTAAATGTCCAGCGGCTCCAGTCCAGCTGTTGGTGCCTCTGCTGCCATCCTGCCTCCCCACCCCGCTGAGCCAGGTGATGTGGACTCTCCGTCCTAATCAGCACGGCACCGTGAAGCTGACCTCTCCCACTGGGCCCCTCAAACAGTCCCTACCCGGACAACTATGCAATGACAGTGTCACTATTGAAGTGGGAGAAGAGAAGGGAGCTACTATTGGAAGCTTCTGCCCTGACGGAGCCATACAAACAATTCACATCCACACAAGTGTGTCTGTCACATGGCGGTCCAGCATGGATGCTAACACACTAAGAATGTATTACAAGCATGTGTTGAATGCCAGTTTTGAAAAAGAGATTGCAGGTAAAAATTACCTTTTGGATAAATGAAATAAGGGCATTAAATAAATGCATATTTATTTAATGCATCATTGCATATAATGCAATGATTTTTTTCTTCTTCTTGTAATAACCTTCAGAAAGATACATATTCACCGTTTCTCCAAAAAGAGACACCCCAACACTTGTGGCTACTCCACGTTGGCCAGCGGGAATGAGGTCCTACTCCACCGTCTCCTGGATTGTCTCAGTTCCTCCAATGATGGAGGCATGCCTGACATTTACCAACCTCAGCCAACCGAAGTGCAGCAACCGCCACACCAACATCAGGGTGCAGAGAGTGGGCAGGCCCGAGGAAGACTACAGCCGCAGGGAGGATGAGAAGGCTGAGCGTGAGCTCACCGTCTCTGAGAACTTCTACCTCAACATGTCCAACTGTCTGCCTGAAAGAGGAAACTTCAGTGTAATTACCAAAATCACCCTGCAGAAGAGCAAGAGTAAGGGGAAGCTTTGGTCCTCCAGCTTTTGAATGTGAATGTGGTAATCTTCTATTTTCAGCATGCATCAGCTTGTTCGTGTTGCCATGGTAAGGATGCTGGCATGCTGATCATTTAGGTCAGTACATTGTCGTGCATATGCAGATGAAAGATGCATCGTACAGATGCAGTGGCATGTGTCACCGGTGATGTTTCCTAGGTTCCTCGGGTATTTTGGACGCACCCTTGCCTGAGAAACTCAACCGGGATTGATGAAGTCCCGATATTGACCCTTGGATTGCCCCTCTTAATCCAGAGCCACCTGAAAGTGCTCTCTGCTTCTGTTGCAGCCCTTTTTGCTCTTCTTATGAGTGGTCCCCTCACACCCAGCAGGGATAGCACTCTGTGGCGTGATCATCCAGAGAAGCCTCTGCAGCCTACCAGAATACAATGGCATTGTGCTCACCAATGCTCTGGTACCACCGGTACCCCACCAGTGCTCTTGTACGGTGGTACTAGAGCATTGGTGGGGTAAGACACCATAGACGGCTCAGATAAGGAATTGAATTCGTTGGGACTTTGCTCACCAGATCTAGCTGTGTAAAATGCCATCACTAGATCCAAATTTTTTTTGTTTTCTGACCAAAAGTGGTGTAGCACTGTGATTGGAGTACATCAGCTTGACGATGTAAGCATTTTGTTTAAAGCACCACTGCAGCTGTACCAAGCTGTAGTATTGCTTCATAGTTGGGAGCATGCAGGCTGTGGATACTGAAATGCTTTATTTCTTTATTTTTTAACTTAGTGCAATTATTTATTCTGCTTTATCAATTCTTAATCAGTTTTCTGTGTATCAGGGTTTTTTTCCAATTGTTAAAAATCTCCATTAACAGGATTTAAAAAAAAAAAAAAAAACTTTACTCTTTCAGCTTCAAAATTTTTTCCATTTGCTGTTGATTTAAAAAAAGATATTATTTATATCCACTGTGCAGTTAAAATGTGATAATAAATGCCATAATTAACATTTTCTTCTACTTTCTCCTCTTTAGGCTTTCTCCTTACCAGCATCCTGAGTGTGGTCGCTGCCCTGCTGCTCATTGTTATCATAGGCCTCGTTGTGTCCTGTGTGGTGATTAGGTGAGTATTTCTGTTTGGTGTTCTTATTATTTTTCTTTGCAAGTAGCCTGAGTATTTTCACATTGCTCACTTAATGTCATGCCTTTCCTAACCTGGTGGAGGTTTTTCCCTTTCATTGGAAACTGTCTGTGTGGATGACCCATTGACTGTTCTAAGAAACAGCCGTCATTAAATGACCCCAATCGTCTTTCCTGCCAAACAGGAAGAAGAAGAAGAATCAGCTCAATCATGGAGTCTCTGTCTATAATCCAAATGGCATCAGCATCCTGCCAGGAAGCAACAGATCCCCAAACACACATGAAGATGATGAGTCCAATGTTTACACCTCCATTGATGAGACACTCATCTACACACACCTGCTGAAAAACGGCGCAGAAGTTGGCATCTATGGAGAAACATGCCGACCTTCTTCAGAACACACAGACTCTCAAAAGCCACTGCTGTCATCTCAGAAGGCGCCTCCGCTTCCCGACAGGCCTCCGAGCCACGTCCAGACCCTGGTGAACAATACGATTTACCATCCTGAGGACCACAGTGAGGATGAACAGCCCCCGAATCTGGGGCCTCGGCTGGAGCCAGAGGGAGGGAACTGACCAGAAGATTGGATTCAGCTTTTTGATTTTTCACTTGACCCACTTGAACTTTGTGACGTTCATTTCCAGGCAACTGTGTGATTGCTTGCTCTTCAGCCTTGTAAGACATCCTTTTTTTCTGTTGAGTGCCGCTTTTGCACTAAAGTGGGGCACAAAAACACCAGCCCTGTCCAAACCTGTCTGCGGCTGTTAAAGCATTTTATCTTAGATTCAATTTTGAAAACATCACTTCATAATTCCCTCTATACAAGTTTTCACAACTATAAAGAGATCTGTTGCTTTCAGGCAATGACAATTTTCCCATTTGTGATATTTTGTAAATGTATTAGTTAGTACAGAAGCTACTGTGTGCCATTCTACTTGGTAGGTTTTTCATTTTTGTGACTTCAGTTATGAAAATACACACGCTGCTATCACTGTTGCAGTGGGCTGCATTTTTATAGCGTCATCAGAGCACAATGACCTCGACTGCAACAGCAGTATGTTATAACAGCATGTCGTTCTATTGTTTATTACTGCTTTTTTGAGCTATTTTCTAGTTGTAGTATCATTAAACCATAAATGTGCCTTACAGAGAGGTCAGGATTCTCTTCGGAAATGGTTATGGATCTCAAAGCTGTTTCCAGACATTTGTGTTACACGGACAAATACAAAGCAAACAGTTGGGGGTCACAGTGCAGATCTGTATTCATCATTTGCTGTGAGGACAAACACCCCCTCCCCCCCTTCAGGATTACAGTGAGATGCAGCAAAAATGTACACATTTACTTGCAGTATATGTCAGCACATTTGATATAAAATGTAGTTATTTATTAGAGAGCTCTTGTATATTACTTTTTTTTTTACTGTGTTGTGATGCTTATTGTTGTAGAAGCCTAAACATGAAAGGGAAAAGAATCACATTGTTTTTCCCCATTATATACAGTATCTCATCTTTGAGGAAAAGTGCTTCAGAAGGACTTCAGTCTGGAAAATCTTTGTTCCCTGCATTTCAGGAAATGAATAGTAGAGGGAGACAAAGTTCAAATGCTTTTAAATCTCCCGCACTACCCCCTGAGCGAAAAGAATGTCACTTTGCTCATTCTCAGAATTTTACTGACGTTTTTGGAGCTGCTGAGTGCGGTAATAAATGTTTTACAGTCTTACTGGCTGACGGTGAGCCAAGGAACATCTAAGAAGAGGACTTTTCAAAGTCTAAGCTTGTTGATCTGTAGCCTTCATTTAAGCGTCTGAAGCATTGTGAATGCCAGCATAGACTTTGGAAGCTGAAGAGACTGGGTGGGTGAAGATGCTGCATGTATGTGACCAGACTCGTCACTCATCAAGCAGGGATTTTCCTACCAGGGCAAAATGTACAAGCAGACTCCTGCTTGTACATTTTGCCCCGATTCAGTTGTTGAAAACTGAATCAATTAATTGCAATATTAACCAAGTGCCAAGAGCTAATTTAGTGACTCTGTTAACTGTCTTTTTTTTTAAAGAAGGAATAAGAATGCCTTTATTTGTCACTATACAGAATGTACAGTGAGATTGGAGAAATGAATGTATGGGCCTTCGATGTGACCAGGAAAAAAAGACAGCAATATTGAACCAAAAGGATTTTATTTATTACCTTCAGTTGTAACAGCCATTAGCTTTTTCTGATTTCTTACATAAGCATTTTTCTGCATGAGGAGTAATTGTTTCCCATTATATCTGCTGTTTTTGTTTGTTTGCATCAGCAAAAAGAATAAAATGGTAAACAAACAATGTTACGTAATGAAACATAAGCAGCACAAGTTCAGATTTAGAAATAAGGAAGGTGCTCCAGAAAAGAATTAGTGGATCCATCCATCCATTCACTTCCGCTTATCCTGTTTAGGGTCGCGGGGATTCATTAGTGGATAATAAGAAAAAAGGAAGAAAAGCCACCCAGTGTTGATGAATATTTCAAAAATACTATATGTCCACGTGGGTGTAGCTTCTGCAAACACCACTGAGTGAGATGTGGAAGGCTTGCTTGAGAAAATGCAGGCTGATTAAAGATTATGTTTCAGTGTGTTGCGCAATGCTGCACTTCATGCTTGCAGAGAGTTTATCTGCACCGAGTGATGTTTAACAAACAGAGCAACAGATCGTCTCTCAGACGATGTTGAACTCGCACACGGACGCCTTCTCAGCCCTGCAGTTCTCGTCGAACCACCTCCCGCTGGCTGTGGCTGAGAGGACGGCGCAGTTCTGGCTGCGCCCCCCATCTGGCTGATGGGTGATTTCGGTCTCCCAGTTTTTGAAACGCACATTAGAGCCCGATTGGTCAACCCATTGGCCATCGGTAATCATATCATTAATTCCCAGCCAGATGTGCTCATCGGGGCCGATGCTCTGGCGTGCGTAGCTGTAGAGCTGGTCGTTTTCGTCCCCCGTTAGAGGCGTGCTCAGGCTGCCTCCTTTGGCGATACAGTCATCATTGGCAGCATGGAACGATTTCTTCTCCGGATTGGCCAAGAAACACTTGCCATGGATCTTTGTGCCTTTCAGACAAACTGAGGGAGGGAATTATGAAGAAGGCTTAAAAGGCTTTATCTATTTCAGCTCTCCATCCCTGGAAAGCTGTTCAACTAAAATCTGACATGCAGCCTGCGAACTGAAACAAACAGTGGATTGTGCAACTGTGGGAAACTTCAGAGCAATGCATTCTGCACAAAAATCGAATCACATGGTGTTTCTGAAACAGCCTATACCTATTTGCAAGGCTTGCTGCTCTTTCAGTACGTTCAGCTCCTGAGCAATGTCATCAACTCTCTTCTGCAGAGCCTCGATTGCAGCATTGATGGCAGAGTCTGCTCAAAAGGACAAAAATAACAAACATCACAGGTAATCTCTTAAAAATGCTTCTTCTTCAGCAGGTGAAAATGAAGTCCTACCTTTCTTGCCATTTCTTTTCTTTGAGGAGTTCTGCTGGAGTGAGCTGTGTGCCAACAACAGAAGGCAGAGTGCCATCCAAAGCCCTCTAGTACCCATAATACTTGGAAAAAAAACTCCTCAAATCCAGGCAGAGAACCAGCACGGCCAAAAAGCTCCTCGCGCTTCTGAGCACCAGCCAGACTGTTTTGTTTTACACGCTCAGAGTGGAGGCACAGAGCTGAATGAGGAAATCTTATCTGGGAGAGAACAAATGTTTTACAGATGTTTAACAGGGGTTTGTGTTGCTTTTGAAGGGCTGAGGCGAGATGGATGGGGAGCATGCTTTGGTATTTAACTCTTCAGACCAACATGACTGTTTTCCATGTTAGTAAGTTACAATAAATTACAGACAGACTTTTATCTGACTGTGAAGTTATTATTACATCAGTGGGATTTAAATGATCTGCCTTTTGATGAAGATATTTTTGTCAATTACCGGCACCAGTTTTTGTTTAACAGCAACAGTTATTAAAATGACAAACATCCATCCGAGTGTTTTATCTTCGCTGCGTGCTTATTGAGCCATAGAGATAATCTGTTTGGCTGCCAGAGGGCCATCTGTATTTCTTCTGAGGGCTCAAACAGGCCAGAGGTTGGATTTTTTTGGCTTTCTCCAACATCTGGATCTCCTAAATGAGCTGCTGGGTGTGCAGCTGGCACAAGGCAGAATTATGTAATGAAGGGGATGCTATTGTGTAACTAATATTAGTTATGTTTTGTGTGTTTCTGGAACTCAAGAGAGTTTCACTGACCATCAGCCAGCAATGAAAGAGCGGCGGAGGTTCCAACTATTCAGTACTCCCACATTTCACTTGGAGTGATGCAGCTTGAAACCCAGT
>VUQK01035338.1:0-16736 GCA_015106715.1 Bujurquina vittata | reverse complement strand
GTAAAAAATTTTTTTTTAGTTTTTTAAAGGGGTTTTTCACCCGCCTTTTTAAAGAGTTTTATTACCCCCCCCCCCCCGGACATTTTTCTCTCATTTTCAGTCCATAACCTATGAATCATTCAAGCATAAAAAAGGCACCTAACTCAATGAACCAGTGTTGTTTCTCCACATAACAGACAGTGTAGCACAGAACCAGTTTTAAAAAATGCCAATATTAAAGAAGGGAAATAGGGAGAAAAGCCTGAAGCGTGCCACATTACACAAGAACTCGACTGAATTTCGGTGCCAGCAGGTCTGATGGAGGGAGCTTTGAATGTCCTTCAGGAAGCCTGGACAACTGTTCCTGAAGACTACTTAAAGAAATGACAAGAAAGCTGCCTCAGAGAGTTCAGGGCTTTCAAGCTTGAGCAAACTCTGTTTTTGCCTTATATTCCATGTATGTCTGCATGTGTTTCCATAAATCACTGCACCTATTTCCCATTATGAAAGCAAATTACAAAAAGCAATGAAGGATTGCTCAAGACTTTTGCATAGCACCATAAGCCTATTTGGAAATTAACATACAGGACAGGCTTCAAGATAAAATACCAAGTGTATGTTCATACACTGAGTTTGTGTGGAGTGGAGGAAGACCATTTTGCTAGTAAAAGCGTGTAAATAGAATAAGGGAAAAGTAAATGTGAGCTACTCTATGCAGAAACTGCCCTTCTGGTTAATATGCTATTATATATCATTATATTACACGGTTATTACCTATTTATTCATATGAAAGAGGCGTATTCCTGCTGCAGGTCATAACCAAATAGTTTGATTGTTTGTATTAATATATAGAGAGAATAGTGAGGGCTGCTCTGCAGTTACCCAATCAATGTTTTTATTTTGTTGTAACCAACAGTCTGCACCTCATAAACGCACCATAAAAACAGTTGACGTAAATTAATCATTCTGTTTGTATTTAGGTTCGCTTTATAATGTTAATAATGTAAAAATCCACATGTTGTTTGCAGTATTTTAAAGTAAATACTGTGAGAAGGACAAAAAGAGCGACCTCCTCTGGATGAAACAGGAACTTCACTTATACCAGACACGGTTCACTGTTGCTATAGTTACCGACTCCAAACAATCTGACGCGACACCGGAAATCCCTCCGAACCTCTTTTATAGTCTCCACTGTGAACAGAACTGTCCAAAGACCAGCAAGGTGAGGGATCTTCAGGCTTTGGATTTAAAATGAGCTCACCTTTGTCGATGCTAAAGAAAACCAAACGCACTCCACTGCAGGGCCCTCACAACGAGCAATGGTAGGTTATTAACTGCACACAGGTAGAAACTGGACGTTTTTTTTTCAAATCGTGCATTAATTAATCACATAGTCACACTTAATTTTCGTCGGCCTGCAGGAGCGAACAAAAAGTGCCTTTCAGGAGGAATCTGCTAAAAGGTAACGACGCACTCAGACAGGCCCCCAGCAGAGCTGCGCATCCAGTAAAAGTACCAATAAGTAATTAGTCACATTATACAGCCTACAGCATATCCTGTTACTCATGTGGAATCAACATTTTAAAATTTGAGCTGCTTTTAAAACTAGTTTGTGGATTTTTCAGCCTGCAGCTAATTATTAATATTATGGATTCATTTATTACTATTAGATTGAAAACGTCAAAAAAGTGGAAGAAAATTGCTCATCACAGAAGCACAAAGCCCCCGAGTGTCCCTCTGTGCACCAGCACTGTGGATTTTAAATCACACAATCGACGTGTGATTGAAGTGTTAAAGTGCAGACTTCCAGCTTCATGCGGGGGGGCGGGAGGGGGGGGGGTATTTTCTTTCTTTTCTAAAACTGTGCGGGCTATTTTAGATGTTTTCTGCCAAATTTCTCAAAGTCTAATCTGACCTTGTACACTTTTCATTTTCATGAAAGTGCTCATCATTCAGTTGTCCAACATTTGAGCCTATGAAAATGGGGGATTGTTTATGAAAATGGCTGTAATTTGTAAACAATTAACGAAACACTTTTTAAAGCCATTGAATTGAAGCTGAAAGTCTGCACTTCAGTGATTTAAAGTGGACTGAGGTGGTGTACAGAGGAAAATATTGATGGACCCAACTGCGTTTTAAAAAATTAATAACTTCAACTGTGATAAGAAAAATTCAGCAAATCCTCAAAAGGGTTTTGTGTGTGTGTGTGTGTGTGTGTGTGTGTGTGTTTGTGAGAAAAAATCACTTGGCTGATCATCAGATTTAATTTTAATCAATTGAAAAATAACAGCATCATTTTAAACCCTGTTTTGTATGTAAAACCTTAACTTGTACAGTATAGCAGTAAAATAGTTGTAGCACAATAAAAAAAAAATCTAATTATTTTCCTCTCAGGTGGAAAATGGATATAAAAATGTGAGATAGTTGTTTAAAAATTGTACTTAAATACAGCTCCTGAGTAAAGGTGCTTTATATTAAACCACTGGTCATCACTGCTCCGAATCCTTTTGTTGTGACTTTCACATACTTTTTAATTTTAGAAATTCAGGCTGAACTGGTTGATGAATCGTCTGATCACTCACAAACTCCGGCCTGTGAAACCTCCCCCTCAAACTTCGGAGCTCCATTAAAGAAAGGTACACATGAACACACTGTTTTGTATTCCAGTGCCAAGTATATCTTCTTTTATTGACAACATACGAAATAAATATACATTTTTAAAAGATAGATAGATAGATGTTTGGGTTTTTTCATTCTCAACCGCTGGTGTTCAGGGTCTCCTCCAAGCAACCTTGAGCTCATGTCTGCCATGATGCAGCGAGTGACCCTCCTGGAGGAAATCGTGACAAGCCAGGCACGGGAGATAGAGCGCAAAGTGAGCATGCACGCTGTGCAGAAGAATATCAGACATGTTTCAGACATGTTTAAACCTCATTTTATTGTTTCTTCATTCCTCCCAAGGATGAACAGATTTCAGATTTAGAGGAGAAGCTGAGGGAGAAATCAGGTAATTTACCTACAGCACGCACGCACCTGAGACGGACATATGTTCGACAGATCAAAACGATTTTGCGATTGTGTGGATTTAGGAAGCACGCGTGGCCTGAGGAGCAGAGATGATCTTGAAAGACGGTGCCAACAACTGCAAAATCAAGTGCATGAGATGGAGGTAAGGTGAGTTCATGAAGGATTTTATTGGTGTGGAGTTTTCACTGAGCCGCTCTCGTTGTTGCAGAAGTTTCTGAACGACTATGGATTGATCTGGGTGGGCGATCAGGAGACCAGTGATCCTGCACAGCCAGGTAGCTCCATCAGTTCTGCAGAGCTGTCTCCCCTCCGTTTCTTTTGCATCTTAAAGCTGGGGAGTTTTTTTGTCTTCTGCAGAAACGTCCAGTGACCGGGGCTTCTGCATGAACTTTGACCTCGTGCTGCAGAGGATCAGAGAGCTGAATGTCCTCGCAGGGGAAGGACAGTCTTTCGTCCAAATGACAGCAACAGGCGCACAGCTGGCAACAAAGGATCCCATTCCACTGAGGCTCTACAGGAACGGCATTGTCATGTTTAGTGGTCCTTTCCGCTCGTATCAGGAGCACAGCACCCAGGTTAGCTACACTAAAAAAAATTATAAATCTATATTCAACTGGAATCTTTTGGCGGTTGAAAGTGATCTTTTCCTGGTTCCTGCAGCAGTGCATGCAAGATCTAATGGATGGCTATTTTCCATCTGAGCTTCAAGGAAGATATCCAGATGGCGTACCGTTTGAGGTGAATCTCAGTTTCTTCTTCTTCTTTTTTTGTCCGGGCAAAAATGTGTGTCTTCACAGAAATTCTCTGTGCAGGTTTATGACAAGCGAGATGAGGAATTCATATTCAGGCTCCCATGGGAAACATTTCCTGGTGAAGGACAGGCCGTTTGTGGGGAGAAACATGGATCAGCGAGCGCGCTCAGCTCTCACTTGCCCGGTCTGTTCTGCAAACGTCACCCCGATCTGTGGATATCCTCAAAGTCTTTACTGTCATTCTCACCTTTCCTTCTGATTTAAAGGCAAGAAGCTGACCACGGATCAGTTCCTGAACAAGCTGCCGAAGTTGGTGGTGAAGGCTGGTCGAGTGATTGACATGAGGAACTCGCTGAGGACAACACTGCAGGTGGAGAACCAGGAATTACCCGTTTTTACAAATATATGAAAGGTGGTGCTGATAATGAGTGTGTTTCCATTAGGGCTCAGGTAACGCGCAGCGCACCAGCTCAGCGACCCTCATAGATACACCATCACTGCAAGTGATTACTGAGGGGTAAGCCAAATGTCATCTTTCATGATGTTTGTTTATAGGATGAATCGCAATCCAGATTTTTTGGGGGGGATTTAAACTGCCAGAGGGTGTCAGACATCACAAGCTAATGTTGTGCAGATGTGCATGGTTTATACCCATTTGGCATAAAGGTAAACATTGCATCTGCATGAATACCACATAGAAAAATGACAAGTGAAAATGGTTTAAAAGGGTAAAGGAATGAATGAATTCAAGAACACCACGCTTGGTGTAAGGCCTGCTTAAATCCTGATTTGGCCACTAACTGTCCAGATTGTGGAGATTACTGTATGCACTGATCTGAAAAATAGGGCAGGCCACCGTGGCCGGCATTAGCTCGTGACCGTGTTTGTGATGTAATGTTCCAGTTTTCATCCATATTTTTCTAACAACCATCACACTTTTTGGCTACCACTAGACCGCAGACTTTCAGCGCCGACCAGCCACCATCTGCCCGTCGTGTCATCACTCTCAAGGTGAAGTCAGAAGATGGTGATCACACTTACACGGTGAAAATGTGCCCATCAGAAACAGTCGGTGACCTGCGGAAGTATCTGGACAGACACAGGTGAGGTCACATCTTGATGTGCTGACCTGACCGCTGTTTCTACAGCCATGTGACCCAGCTTGCTGTTTGGCTCTCTCTGTATTACAGAGGCGGTCTTGTGTGCAGTTATGACATCATCAGCGTGTACCCACACTGCAGCTTTCATGATGATGGCCAGACTCTGCAATCCTGCGGACTGGCAACAAATACCACTCTACTGCTGCGACGGAGGAAACACAGTGCTTCACTGGCTGAACTCAAAAAAGCTGTTCAAGGTTAAAGATGTACTTTTTTTTTTTACATCAGTGGTATTCACAGCAGAGCAGAGTGGGAAAGGTACAGGTGTTAATGTTATTAATGAATGTTCTGTTCCAGTGACCCATTAAGCCATCACAGTGAGACGAGGCTTCATATTCATTCACAAACTCATGACCCTGAAACTAAGAGAAAATAAGCCATTATTCATTCTATTTCTTACACCTGTTCTCTTTTTAATGGGGAGACAAATATAGATTCACAAGACATTTTGTTTGGTTCAATTCCTCGTTAACAAAATATCTCATCAGGCAGCAGCTCTGTACATGAAGGCTTGTAGACGTGGTCACCATGACTTGCTGAAGTTGAAACTGAGAATCAAAATGGGGAAGAAAGGTGCTTGTTTGTTGATGTGCTGGTCTTTTTCAGAAGCTGCTCTAATGCGATTTTCCCACATAACCATTTCTAGGGTTTACAGAGAATGGTCCAAAAAAGAGAGAATATATCCGCTGAGAGGCAGCTCTCTGGGTGTCACATGTCCTTCCAATGCATATGCCTTGGTGATGCCAGAGGTCAGAGGAACAGCCAGAGTGCTTTAAGTTGATAGAAAGGCAACAGCAACTCAAATAAACACTCGTTACAACCAAGATGTGCAGAAGAGCATCTCTGAAAACACACATCAAACCTTGAAGCAGATGGGCTACTGCAGCAGACCAGATTAGACACCACTCCTGTCAGCGCACAACAGGAAACTGAGGCTACAATTCACACACTCACCAAAATTGGACAACAGTGATGATGATGATGTCTCAATTTCTGCTGAAATAGTCAGATGGGAGGGTATCAATTTGGCATAAACAATTTGAAAATAGGGTTCAGGCTGCTGCTGGTGGTGTAATGGTGAGGGAGATATCTTCTACTGTCAGTACCAGATGGGCTTCTTTTCAACACCAGTCTGCATCAGTGTTATATGTTTTGTGACATTTTTGTTTGTTGGTTGTGATTTTTGTAATGTGAAAATATGTGCCATGGATTAAAAAGCTTGGGAAACACTGGTCTACATGAATATTGTTAGTGACCATGTCCATCCCTTTATGAGCACAACGCACTCATCTTCTGATGGCTGCCACGTTACAAAGCCCATGAATTTGCAGGATTTGTGTGATGCCATCATGTCACAATAAATTGTTTTGTTTTATGACACTAACTGATCGGACTGAAACTCGTGGATTTAAACTAACCTGCACAGTTTAACAAATGAAATCTGAGACCAATTAAAACAAAACCAAGTGTTGAAAAACTTTATTTCTAAAATATGCAAATACAAACAAGGACAAAAGTATGAAAATATAAACATTTTTTTCCCTTTTGCAAAACATTTGAGATGTTAAGGCATGCGGAGCCTGACTTTCCATAGAGAAATCTTGTGCTACTCTAAAAGGTCCCATGAAATGAAAAATGGCTTGTGTGTCCCTGGGTGAAATTCAGTATAATAAAGTCATTGTTGCATATTTTTATGTTACAATCCCTTTCTCTTCCCATAAAGTGTTGTTTCTTTTTTCTCCTTTCAAATGGCTTATCCCACTGTCAGGACAAATACAAAACTCCATTCACTTCAATGTGATCTGTGATTATGAGAGAGGTTGATCCAGCCAACCTCTCTCCCATCATCATCACATGACCTTTAAACACTTGAAGAAACATCCCATCTCACCTCACACCCAAACCACACAAATATTACAGACTAACAGACACTTCATGGGACCTTTACACGGTGTGGATGTTTGCTGAGACGCATTAGCACATTATTCCAGCAACATGTTAGGAAGACCCAGAAAGCTTTCACACTGAGTTGTCAAAGCAAACGAGAAAAAAAAAAATAAATACTGAAAATTAATACTGTTTCTCAGTCACACATTTTCTCAAACAGTTCACCACTCTGCTGAATGCCAGTCGGCCACCGTCAACATGAAATCTACACTAATCCTACACAGACGTTCTCCATGTTTTATTCATCTACCAGGGCCTCCACGAGCTTTGCAACACATTTTTTTCTACTACATTCAGAGTCAGAGGGAATGTATTGACTGTCCTACTGGTTGACACACTGAGTGAACGTTTAAACTGGAAGAGTCAGCTGCAGTCAGCCCTTTGTGGTTGGTCTGCGATGAATCAGCATTGTAGTTGCAAACATGACAGAAAGGCACAAGTTGGTAATTCATTCACAAGGAGGCCTGCAGCAGTGACGAGTGTTTGCAAGCATTCACAGACTTGCACGGCTGCTTAGACCCGAGTTTCTTTGGTATTCGGTAGGCCTGTTGGTGCGAGAAGCTGATTTGGTATTAAAACCTTCAGTTGTTACGTCTCATACCTCTCAGCAGAGTCCAGTATTACAGTGTTCACCATTTTAAATGGCGCATTAGTAACATTTCCTTGCAAAGTCAATTATTTAAAAAAAAAAAAAAAAAAAGAAAAGAAAAAAGCAAAAGGTTAAAATATTTTTCAGTTGATTGTCAACCACTTCTCAGATAATTCCCCTTTAGAGAGAAATTAAGATTTAAATAAGTTATATTTGTGGGACTTCTACAGAAAGAGTTATCCACCAGAGTGGAATAAAAGTATAAGACTGTTTGGTAACTGACAGCATCATGTAGTCATTTTATAAAAATGCACACACGCGCACACGCGCACACAGACACACACACAATGTTTAAGGATCAAGTATTAGAGGTAAGTTATTTTCTGTTAGCCCTTGGACTGAAATAGATTAACTCACCGGGGGGGCTCTGAGCTACAGGCAGGCTTGAGACTTGACATGCAGTCAGTCAAGAAGTTGAAGCTAAAACTGAATGGGCTTTCCTCTGTCCTCATTTTAAGGAAATTAAACTCCAGGCCTCTGACATTCAGTATCAAGGCATGAAAGAAAAGCCTGTTGGAGTCCTCAGAGATGAAGAGGTTTCTGCAAGTTTCCTCCATTGCAGCTGGGTGTCAAGGTTACTGAGTTATGCAGTTTTCTCCCATGTCCTGAGCGTAACGGTCCAGTATTACGTTACGTAGTTCCTCAACATCGCGGCGGAGCTGCTGAGCTTCAACCAGCTTCTTTTGCAGCACCTCGGGATTCATCCAGTCTTCGTCCTGCTCCGCCACAGATGGGGGTGCTGGAAAATCACACACAATCAGTTCATCTCATACTATCACTTTCAAAACTACGATAACAAAAGATAAAGATTAGAACTAAAAATTGGAGCAGCGCTTACAAGTGAGACCAAGCAGCAAGGAGAGGTTGGGGTCTTGTCCCTGGGCTCGTTGGGTCAGGATGCTGCATAGTGAGCGCAAGTCGCTGAGACAGGAAGCAATCTCCACATGCAGTCTCTTTGTGAGATTAGCCCCCGCAGGCTGAAGGACAGAGGCGGCCTGGTTAGTGCTCTTTTGCTCTGGATCGCTCATTTGCTCCTGCAGCGTCAGATTCTGCTCCATTAGTTCCTGGTTTTGGGCTGACAGCTACAACACAGTGATCAGCATTGGCGTTAGGAGCTGTCAGGCTTTACTGACAATGCTCAATACTGCTTACTTGCTGCTCAATAAAACAGCAACTGAGAAACAGAACACTCTTGGGGGGATTAATATATCTCACCTCCTTCATGGCTGTGTGAAGCTCTACCACATTCTGCTCTTTGGCCAGCACTTCCTCTCTGAGAGCCTGAGAGCTGCTTTCTTCCTGAGATATCTGCTCCTCCAAAGCCTGCAGAAAAAAAAATGTAAATGTTGCAGACTACAACAAGAACAGCAACCACACAGTGATTTAGATTCACTGTAAAGAGACAAACACCTGGATCTGTGAGCCAAGCTGTTCCATCATTCTGTGTTGCTTCTCAATAATCTGCAAATAAAAGAAATTAGCATTAAAACGCAGACTTAAGCACAATGAGGCGTTACTGACTAGCCTGCACTGGATATTTTTGCATGTTCTTAAACTAACTTGCTTACATGAGCACAGCAAACGTGGTGAACAGTACATAATACATTTCCCAGAGAAACACACACTTCACTGTAAGTCTAACTCATCTGAACATGAACTTCCTCTGCAAGAAGTTGGAAGCTGGTGTCATCTGAGGTCAATGCAAAAAGCTCCTAACTACAGCATGAACACTTCTTGCATCTTTACTTTGGGACTGAAATTATTAATAAATACATATACAAATAGTACTCAGCTATTCTAGATTATCCAGTGATAATTACACTCCAAATCCTGTCTTTGAGTGCCGCCAAAGGCTGAAAAGATGAAACCTCTTTGTATATGTAAAGTATGTGACCACACCAAGCAGACCTTTTTGAGTCGCTGCTGCTCCTCTCTCAAACTGTTGTTCTCTCCTCTAAGCTTCTCAAAATCCAAAGAAGGGAGCCTGGCTCCATCCTCCAGGCCCTGCTGCACCCGCTGCTGCATACTAATGAGGAAAAATAAAAATGCAGAACACTCATTCACAGTTATGTTTTCCTTGTACACAGAGAGTGATGAGAAATAACATGCCTACAGAGGAGGGCATGCTGTGCACATACTCAGTAATGGTGGTCAGCAGGTCCCTCTCCCTGCGTTTCTGCTCCTCCAGGTAAGTGTCTTTCTCCTTTAGTTGTGAGTTTGTCATCTCCAGACAGGCCTCTAGTTCTCTTACTTTTTCTTCTAGCTGCACTACATGATGTTCAGCTTCCAAGAGCTAATCCAAAAAAAGAAAAAAGAAAAGAAACACAACCCAGTTTAATGATTCACAGACCTGCACCTGAGTAAGACAGCATAGGCTCAGTAAAAAGGAGTGAACCTTTACCTGTTTGTTCTGGTTCTGGTAGTCCTCCAGGGTTGGCAGGTCAGCTAGATAGCGCTCAAGAGTCTCAATGCGCTGCTGGTTCTCCCTCTTCAGCTCCGACTCCTTCTGACACTTTTTCTTCAGGTTGCTGATGTGCTTGTCTCGACTGCGGATCTGCAAAGAGACATTAATGTTATGCCCATTACTGATTACAGCCATTTATATCAGATGGCAAATGAGAAAAAAGAATATGACAAATCCATCATCACATTTTGGTTTCAGAAGTCTGTTAAATGAAAAGAGGAAATGCACTTGTTGAAGCTTCCAGTTCTTAAGCCTGACTGATTTTTATCTACAGCATATTGTTTCTTGTGTGGAGGAAGACAATTTCCTGCACAGACTTCTGGGCTAAAGGAAGTCAAATGTTTTGCTCTGATGTTAGATAATATAAAATTTTGGGAAGGTTGGGGCAAAATATGTCATGGTTTTAAAAAAAAACAAAAAACCCAACAGTGATTGTCATTAGAATTTAAAGCTTTCAGTGTCTTTATATTGTGGTTCTTGCATGCATGACAGTCTTATGAGAAGGTGCTGGGTAAGCACAAACCCTCTCTTCCTGTTTCTTCATCTCCTCTGTATGTCTCTCACAGGCTTCCTTCAGACTCTCAGTTAGTCGGCGCGTCTCAGCTTCAACTGCCGCCAATCTGCGATCTGCCTCTGCTTTCTCCAGGACAACGGAGTCAGTGCGCTCTGCGAACTGTGCCCTCAGGAATGCATTCTCCCTCTGAGCCTCCTGCAATGCGATACCAAAGTCTCAGCTGAGGTTGTTAAGGGTGTTAGACAAGAAGACATAACAACAGTATAATAGGGTTCCAAGAGTTGCCTGCTGGAGCTAGAGCATATTTTTACTGACTTGGAGTCGCAGCATACACATGTCCCCATAAGAAGGTCCTCTGCCCAGGAGGGCTCCGTGGACCTGCAGCTCGCTTTCCCTCAGACGCTGCTCCAGCTGGGCCATATGCTGCTTTTGTCTGCAATTGTATCCAGATCCAACCATCAACAACACATTTACAGCGCTGTTTTTGTAATTTCACATGAGCAGTAAAACTCTTGCAAACACTTACCTCTCAATGATAAGCTCCTTCTCCTTTAGCAGGCTCTCGCTGGCTTTGACCAGAGCGTCCCACTTGCCTGACTCTGAGTGAACTGGTGTTGAGTACAGAGGTGGGTACTGACCCATTCCCCCACTCATTAGCTGTAACAATAGAGAGGGGAAATGTGTCAATTGCCAGTGTGACTAATAGCATTGTATAAAGAAAATATGCAAAGGCGATGAGAGACATTTTACCACTTTATCTTGGTGCATTACAGCATACACGATTCAGTGTTAAAGCACCAAGCACTGAAACCACCTCTTGAATTACCTGTAGCCTTGTTTACCCCGACATATCCAATTATTCTTATGCTACCCTAAAGTAACAGATACTTTTTGTCAATGAGAGATAATCAGATTCAATGTAGTATAAACTATTTAGAGACTTAAAACTATTAGCACCAATTCCTTTCTTTTTTCTTTTTAAGAGCACTGAGTTAGCAGTCAGTTGACTGTTTTACATTCAGATTAGTTCTTGGCATTCAACTAACATCATTAAAAGTAAATGTTTGCATGTTACACAACTTTAAGTGCTTAAGGCAGTTTTTATTTGAAGTGCTTACTAAAGATTTTTTTTTTTAAAAAGCACTACAAGTCTTATCGCTTGCTGCTTTAACTGTTGTGTTACTGATGCCATTTGATGTTCTATAAGAAACAAATTAACACGAGCCATTACTAAGATGACAATGATGATGCTCTTCATTGTATGGGTGCACCCAGAGCTCACCGACTGATGGACGATTACTTTTAATCATTAACCTATATTTATATAATTTAACTAACAGTATGGCTCCCAGCTGTTGCCATACAGAGCATGTGGGGCATTTCCTGGCCTCTCTCTTTGTCTGCATGTTTTCTGACAGACTGCTCAGGTTTCTGCCTTTACATGCAAAAGATTTGTAATTATGGCTTTAGGAACCGTACATCATTGTTTAGTTCTTGCTGGCTTTGCCACTAAAAGCAGGGTCTCACTCAGTATGTGCTACACTGCTGCAGCTGCCCTTGGCCTTCACCCACATGCAGTGAAAACAGGGAAAGCACATCACAGATGAATGTCCTAATCTTACCTTCAATTTATAAACTTTGAGATTTAAACTGGTCAATATATAATTTATAAAGCAACAGTAAATAATGTCCTTTTTTTAAATTTGCTCAGTGCCAACAGTAAAACCAGTATCTTTGGAGCTTATCACTGTCCCTGCATTTAATAATTAAGCTCTTGGGCCTATCTGATTTTTGCTTTGGTGCCCACGTTTTAATGTGAATCACTTACATTTTTAGAGCTACGTGTCCAAAACTATTGAGCAAGTAAGATTAACAACATGCGCAGACATCGTTATTAAAAAAGAAGCTCTCCTACAGAACTTACACATAGTCTGCCTGCACTGGCTAGTGAAGTGCTCCCACTTTAAACACAGACAGCAGAGAAACTGAAACTTTGATCACTAATTTGTTCACCATGTTTATACGGACAAGATATCAGATTTACATCTGCACACAGCTAGCCAGCCGACAGGGACAGGCACAATAAACTGGAAGAGCAAATCTTGCCAACAAAAATAAGCTAGTGTTCAAAAATGTGAATCTGGCAATGAATTAAATTTATCTACAAACAGCACAAAATCTGCTGATTTTAGTTCTGCAAACCCTGCTTTAAAATAGAGGATTAGACTTTTACTCTGTAATTAACTCAGAAATGGAAAACACAAGTCTATACTGTACGTATGCAGACAGCATTTTTTGCTAAATTTTAATATTTACAAATAACTACTCCACATTTCTACATTTCCTTATATACATTTTAACCCATTCAAAGCCAACTTTTTTGCTTTCCCACCTAGAAAAATGTGTTGTGTGACAACAGAGGCTAGCCTCTAAGATATGAACCAGAAAAAGCTGTGGCACTTCCAAAAGAAATGTTTAAAATCTAAACTGGTCTGCATTTCTTTAACCACCAATCTTGCAGCAGTAGGTGTCTTCTATTAAAATAAATACCTGCATTTGTTCCATTTGCAAGCGTAAGCTTTCCAGGTGTTTATGCTGCTGTTGTTGCTGCCAGCTTGGAAGTTCACTGCATCTGTCCTGCCGCAGCGGCTCATAACCTTTGGAGCCTGCATGCTCCCTCAGCAGAGCCTGTGTCTGAAGGCTAAGAGGGCTTGTATAAACTCCAGCAGATCCGGCCACACCAGGCTGTCCACCCCTTTGATTAGAGGCTTCTGCAGTACCAGGAATGCTAGGCCTAGCCTCAGGCAGAACTTTATAGCTGTGCTCCAAACTTCCTCTGTAGCCCTCAGACACATAGTCTGTAGTGTCTCTAATCCCGGTCGTCTGTAATCGAAGTCTGACGTCAGGGCATAACCCACCCAGCAGGGCTGACTGATTCAGCGTAGGTTCCACAGCAGGAGTATCAAACCTGTGGCCCTCATCCAACCGTGTGTGGTCTGTGGGGAATAGCGAGTGGTCCAGCCCATTGACAAGACTACGGTAGCGACTCAGGCAGTCTGGCTTTGCCCCAACGGCTTCTCCTCCTATGCCCACCTCAGCATCCAAGTTGGGCGAAGATGCTGATTTGGAGAGAGCGGAAGACTTCGATGTGGTGCCGCTTGGGGTTCTGGAGCCAGAGGAAGATCTATGACCTTCAGCTGAGGACAGGGAGTCCTCCTGGACACATGACTGGGGCTTTGAGGCCGGGGCTCCGGCCGTGGATGGCATGACATGTGCAGTGGGTATGGGGATCTGACTGCGGATGGGCTGGAAAGAGGGGCTGCTGCTGGAACTGCAGAAATCTTTGAAACAAAAAAAATTAAGGCAATCGTTAGAAACAACATTATCTCTCAATCTACAAATGTTCCCTGTTAAATCAGTGCAGAATATCTGGAGCGCTACCGCAGGCTAGTTTCTCTATTTTCAGTCAGCAGTGTAAAGTAGATGCAGCAGGGTTTACTGGTGGCCTACTTCGATGATGAGGTGTCACCGCTGAAAGAATTAAATGGCTCTGACTGACTCAACTCAGGGAATAGGCTTATAATAGACTTAAAGCACTGCACCAAATTAGAGCTCTATATTACATGATGAACACACACGCACACACGTGTTTTCTGTGTTAATAAAGCTGATGATACCTGCCTGAAACATGTACAATTATAAACCACCGTAAAAGTCTGTTACTAAAATAGGGCAAGCAAAAAGCTCTCCCCCTATATTTAGCAAAATTTTGACAACATACATGGTGCACTACCCCTCGATTATGCTTTAGTAAACACTGAGTCCCCTTTACTAAGTAAGCATACACAAAAATGTTACTCCGGAAGCTTCAGATTTGATAAATGTCTTCAGGAACACAGGGAAACCTAACAGCAGCCATCTCCACAATCCTCAAAACAAGTTCACGTTACATAACTGCTTTTAACAGCACTACAAACCTCAGAGAAGTGTTGAAGTATGAAAATCGGGCAGTCACTCGAACGCAGCAAACATGTTAGAGGCTGTGGCATTTTTTTCTAACGCTGAGCGGAAGTGAGTAGCGCAGCAGAACGCTTTAAATCAAAACAGACGACAGTCTTCTGCATTTCCTGAGAGCAGCAAAAACCTGTGAAGCAAAGACTGACAGAGGCGCAGCGAGCGGGCCCAAACCCGTATTGTCCTCCAACAGATGAGCCACCCTGTACCGAGCCCTGAGCGAACGCATACAAACAGGCACACACAGGAAAGGTTAGGGGTATTTATATCCCACCTCTCAAGTTACAGTATGATCTGTGGGTGCCGCTTATTTAAGCACCTTGCCTCCTCCCACTGTACCACACATCACACGTGTACATCCAAAGTCAAATACTGAATGGGATACTTCTACCCCTCACCAGTTAAGACCAATGAATAATCACCGCAGACAAAAATAATCAGCAAACATGTCAAAATAAGATGGAAAGAACAGATTTTTTTAAACATAACACATCAAATATAAAAGAAGCCTCCAGGCTCCACTGAATCATGACTGGCTATAACATGTCTGAACCACTCTTTGAGATCAACATTCCTGCTGAAAGCAACAGACTAATACTATTTGTGATTCGTGATCAATCTTCCATGTGGGAAGATTCAAGAAGGCACATGTACAGGCCCATCTTAAATTTGCCAGTGAACATCTAAATGACTCAAAGGAGGCTTGGGAGAAAGTACTGTGATTGGATGAAACCAAAAATCAAGCTCTTTGGCATCAACTCGATCCACCGTGTTAGGAGGAGGAGAAATGCTGAGTATGACCCAAGGTACACCATCCCAACAGTCAAGCACTGAGGTGGAAACATGGTTGGGACTGTTTTGCTGCTATGGGTTCAGGACGACTTCACCGCACTGTGGGGCAATGGGATGGGTCTTTCACCATGACAATGACACAAAAAATACTATCAAGGTAACAAAGGAGTGGCTAAAGAAGAAGCACATTAGGGCCACGGCCTAGCTAGTCTCCAGATCTCAGTCCTATACAAAATCTGTGGAGGAAGCTGAAGATTCGAGTTGCCAAGCAGCAGCCAGGAAACCGAAAGGATTTAGAGTTTCTGTAAAGAGGAATGGGCCAAAATCCCTCCTGAGATGTAAGTAAACCTGGCGACCAACTACAAGAAGCATCTTATTGCTTTGCTTGCCAGCAAGGGTTTCTCCACCAAATACGTATTTCACTCAATGACATGCAAACCAAACGTATTCATTTTTGGTTGATATTACCAGCAGGGGCTCAAATGATTATTTCCCTCCACTGTATATTTATAGGTGCTGCCATCAGTCTAGGTGGCTGAAAAAGAGCCTAATAGTTGCATTAAACCATATATTAAAACTGGTTTCGCACATGCACTGAATCCTGGAACTTTTCTAAAAAAAATTACCCAATAAACAGTCTTTTAAAACTGCCTGAAACTTCAGACAAATGTTATGAACAGATTGTTCTGACAATGTCTGAAGCTCTCGCTCTTTTATTTTAATTTAATATTTATTCAACAACAAAAGAAGAAGAAGAAAAAAACCCATTGATGCCTTGATATTTAGAATCTCATTTTATGTTATGAGCCAAGACAGGAAACCAAAACACCCAGAGCAAAATCAAGAAAAGCACTCAGGGGGCCCTACCCGAGATTGTACCCAGGACTTTCTTACAGTGGGTGCTGCTAGTTCTTAAGTGTAATTGCTTAAGACAAATGCTATAAAGGAAATTCAGTCAAGGAACACGTCAATAGATGCACAGGTGGAGGGTTGGACAAAATCACACAAACTAAAGAAACGCTATTTGACACTGGGGGAGAAAATACAAAATAGAATTGGTTTCAAAGTTGAACAGTGTGGGAGTGCTTCGGACTTAAACTAGGTTTCCGCGGGGTAGTAAAAGGTAGTAAATTAAATGAGCTCAAATTAAGGCTAGTAAAAGGTAGTAAGAGAATTGACTTGGTAGTAAATTTTTCATCACCCCTTCAATACATTTTGACTTTTCAATTGATGTAGACTTTTTATTTGTTTAGCTCTAAATTCTGTATAAAAATATAACTACTCAGCAGGACCTGAGCTGCCATGAATCAAACGTGCAGACTTCAAACTACGTACCAGTTTTTAAATTACGTGGCTAGGCCACGTAAAACAAGAGTTATGCCCAATAATTTATGCCATGCTTTTTCCTGTATATTGTCCTCACCTTCGATGCGCGTTT
>VUQK01035337.1:8702-24620 GCA_015106715.1 Bujurquina vittata | reverse complement strand
AATACTGTCAGTGGTGTAAGTGAGTGCCTCGGTGAAGAGGTGGTGAATGAGATGTTGTTTAGTGCAAGGAAACAAACCAAACAGCAACCAAACTCCAGATGTGTGTCTCATGGAAGAGAGCCGCCAAACTAATGGGCTCTCAGGACGTTTATAGATCACCACACACTGGGCCCATGTGTTCCCACTGCTGATGACTGTGGACAAACCACACCTCCTCTCCAATACCTGCAGAAAGAGGCTGCCACACAGACAGGCAGACTGGAGTGGAAAGCAGGGGTGGAGAGGGTCGTCACAATAAGGAAATTATTAATATTCTTCCCACACCACACCAGAAAAGATACACTGGCTCGTGTTTTTAGTTTGCACATGAGCATAAATGATAGAATTTGTAGCTGTGAAAGCATCAGCTTGAAGAAATTATGTTTATATATGCATCATACCTGAAGGTGGTTTAGATGTCCAGAATATGGTAAGAACATACTGTATAAGAGAGTTTTCACTTTATAAAGTAATCGCTAAAAAGTCCACATCAGGAGGAAGATGTAGATCTTACTTTTCAGCAGGAGACTTTCGTTCTAGACTTGTCTGAGACTAAAACTTGTGTTAACTTACTACTTCATCCCTTTAGAATTATAAGGTTCTATCTGACATTTTTGATAAAGTTGAGTTATCGACATGTTCTTGTTGACCGCTAATCAACAATAGCTAAGGGATATTTTTCAATTATATACAACTTTGGCCATTTTATTCACAAAACAAAAAGGTTCTATCTGCAAAATCAAGCTTTAACTTGGTATTCTAAGGTTCTATTATTTAATATCTCAAAACTGGTCAGAATGCAGAGAGAACCTTACAATTCTAAGGGGACGATCGGTTTAGGTTTAGGCTCGTGGTTGTTGAAATAAGCTCTTCCAGGAGGTTAAACAGCTTGGAGAGCTCCTAGGTTTCCTTCTGTCCCAACTTAAGGTGATACTACGACATCAAATGTGATTACTGATAGCGTATGGCCTAAAACTGTGGTTTGTGCCTCACTGAGGCTCGGCAGTGGCTCCGAGGCTGGGCAGATCCCCCTTAAGGCCAATGAGAGAGGGTGACACAGAAAGATGGAGGGAGGGTGGGTCATGGAAACATGAACAGGCAGGCATGCAGGGCAGGAAGGCATTTACACTCCTAGCAAGAAATGTGCTAACTGAACTAAAATTTTTACATATTTCCATAAAGGAAAAAAAAGGTGTTCAGCAAACTGAACAGCAGTCAGCAATTTCAGTTGAAGAATATTAATTAAGAGTAATTTTTAAACCTGTGTTTGCAAAGGTGCTTCTCAAACTCAAGGATGCTTGGAACACATAATGCAACAGTACAGTGAGTGTGGAAAGTTCACTGAAGAGGACACGAACACAGAGAGACAACATTCGCACTCACACCCAAAGATGATTTTAGGATCACAAGTTAACCTAACAGTCTTTGGACTGTGGGAGGAAGCCTGAGTACCCAGAGAGAACACACACATTTCACAGAGAAAGGCCCCAGCGGACCAATAGATTAAAACCCAAGACCTTTCTGCTGCGAAAACAACAAAAACACCATGCCACCCAAGATTAAAAATAGACACCCTTAAAAATTTGATTTCAATGACGCCTCAGCGCTCGGTAGATTTCAAAGAATCCTGGCCAGTGAAACCTCTGAATCCTCAGAAGTGTAGCCGTTAAGGAGCCTTCATTGACTTTGAGAAGCGGCTACAGAAAGCAGTGCAGCCGCGTGCGCGACCCTATGTGATGCACAGTCAAAATAGACCTTAAGAGTGTATTTACACTTCACCGCAGTAAAACTGTGTGTGTGTTTTTTTGCGTTTCTGCATGTTCACAAGCAGGTAAAACCAGTCATTTGAAATGCCTCTGCCAGCTGAGATTCTGAGGCTGCGGTACGCTGTGGGTGACTCTGAGCTAATTTCATTGTCAACACCTGTTTGTGCTGAAATCCTCACAGAGGCGATAGATCCCAAACAAAAAGGCCATCTTCAAAAACCTCCATGAAATATGGAGTTCTTTTTTTTTTCCTCAGATGAAGCTTTCTTCATGCATGGCTTCCATTTGCTGCACGGTGAAGAATGTTGTTACCAGGCAACAGGCATAACAATGACACAGGTGCTGTCTCCCTCTCCCTCTCTCCTCCAGTGATCGTGGGTTTTGCACCCTCTCCTCAATAATGTTAAATGGCACTTGTTCTAAGTTCAGCATGAATTTGTTACACTTATATAAGAAAGGAAAGGAAAAAAAGGTTGCACCCTGATTATTGAGAACATCCTGATCTGGGCTGAGTTTTCTTTTGTCACGTTGTTGGTGCTCTTCCTTCTTTTGCTTTTAATAGTAAAGAAAGAATAAGAGTTAGGTGGCAATATAAGCGCTACATAAAAGGTTAGATTTGTATCTGCTCCTAAACACTTAAAATAAATCTGCCAGTTTAATAGAATTTTTTTAAAAAGAAAAATGGGTTAAAGCAGAGAAAGATTTTGGACTAAAGGGCAAAAAACATGACACTTTTTTTGCAAAATACTTGAAACAGTGCTGTCATATTTTCAAACTTCTTTAAGACAATTAAGACTTTTAATATTTTCTTTCCATTGATCAACAAGTTCTCCAGAAATTTTAAGGAAGCCAGCCTACTGTCCTGAAAAAAGGGTTATCAAAGTTTGTCTCAAAAGCCTGGAATAATGCAGGCTCACAGTTTTCTAAATGCCGAATCACAAACAAAGAGGCAGAAGTGCAAGAAAAGCAAGGGCAGAGCTAACAGCCTGTTAACACCAGCCACGAGCTCGTCCCGATCTCCTCCACGTCTGCCTCCTTTTTTGCTATTCAGAGATGGCAGAGCCTTTGAGCTTCGTTAAATTGTCCCTCCTGCCCCTCCCCCACATTTTTCCTCTCTTGTCTCCTTTTTCTCTTTCCCCTTTTTCCTCTCCCCGTCTCTCTCCCTCACTCTGTTCTCTGCATCCCTCCTCCTTCTCTTCCTTCTCCTCCTCCTCCTCCACCCCCACCACCTCAGCCGGCAGTCGTTCGCCCTTAATCAGAAGGCTGCGGCTCCCCACGCTTCTGTGCCTCCTCCCTCTAGCCTCCTCATCACCCCATCCTCCCCACCCCCTATCCTTTCACCACCAGCCACCACTTCCCTCCCAGTGTTCTCTCCTTCTTTTTCCTCTTTTTATTTATTTTTTTATGCATAACCCCCCCACACACACACACCTCCACCACCTTCCAAACCCCTCCAACCTCCTTCTACACCCCTGCAGTTAGCATCTGCCAAAGGCCGCTTCTGTTCATCACTCACCCGTGCACTTAGCAACAAAAGATGTGTGGTAATTTCCCAACGCGTGCGGCAGACCGCCGGTCAGTCATGCCCCGGGGGGCCAATGGAAGGAGGCGTCCACAGAGGCACTTCGCCTCACCGCTGGTTGCTCCTGACCTCCATGTCATGCATGATCGACATGGGGGAGAGTGGTGTGGTGCAGCTGCGTGACTGGCAGGCCGGGAGATCACAGTGGTGGTGCGGGGGTGGGTGAAAGTGGTGGTAGTGGTGTGTGTGTGTGGGGGGGGGGGGGGGTTTGGGAGGGTGGGCATGTGGGGGGGGGGGTGGGGGGGGGGGGGGGGGGGGGTGGGGGGGGGGGGGGGGGGGGGGGGGGGGGGGGGTGGTGGGGGGTGGGGGGGGGGGGGGGGGGGTGTTTGGGAGTGTGTGCATGATGAGGAGGTGGCTGGCAGGGGAAGGAGCAGAGCTGATCGCTGCCACTGGCCCTGGCCGCTACAGCGTGTTTGTTAAAATGACTTCCTCTTGCAGTATTGTCACCAGCTTGCTGCTGCACCTGCTCTCCTCTTCCCCAGCCGCCACAGCTTCCCACTCTCTCCCTCTGTGTCTCTGTCAACCACAGTACTTTGCAAATGACCATAAATTCTCTAAGTTGAGACGCTGACCCAGCGGCACATTTGCGGGACCTTTTGCAGCACATTTCAAAAAAGCAGCAAAAAAATAAAAATCACAACAACAAGAAGTATTCATGAATAAAACCAAAGAGGTGAGACACACAGGCGCGCTTGCAAGCACTTTTACACATGCCAAAATACAGTAAAAAGCTAACACACACACAAACACACACACTCACTAACACACACATACATAAATATGAAATGTGCATGTGTGCTTCAAATCACAGCTGCACAGCAGAAAGGCATATTACTGGAATTCTCAGAGTGCAAAGCCCTTTTCCCAGCAATGAAAGCGTGAGGGAGTGTGCGGGGGGGATATGAAGAGGGGATGGTGTTTGGAGCGGGTGTGAGGACACCTCCATCCAATCTGATCAATGGCGATATTAATCTGAGCACAAGTCAGCCCTGCCGCCACGGCATTTGATTAAAACAGGGAAGAAATATGACGTAACCAATAAATCTCTTTGTCAAAATGGCACGTGGCTGTACAGGAAAGGAAATACTGGCAAAGATAAGAGGAGAGGAAAGGAGAAAAGAAGAGGGAAGAGGAGGTTTGAATGACAGAGAGAGATGGAAGGAGTGCAGAGGGGGATGGGGTGGCTGGTGACTGACCTCCTCAGCATTTCCGGATGCACGAGTGAAGCACTCAGGCTGAACCAGATCTTCACCCACTTGCCTCCCACCGCACTTCCGCCAAACTATCTTTGCCTTCCCTCTGTTTCTCTCTCCCTCCCTCCCTCTATTTTTTTTCTCCCTTGCCTCTGTCCCTCACCCTCTCCCAGCAGCAACCATGGATAACAGAATAATCCTCCTATCCTGTACTTGGAGCCTTAATGTGTGTGTCTATGTTGTGGAGTTTGGGGCCTCTGCAGCTCACAGCTAGAAATAACAGCAGAGAAAACAGGGATGGTGGAAATGTGTGTACTATTCATGTACACAAGCTTGCAGATCCGTCAACTATATTAACATCTCATGCATCAGCAATTGAACAATCAGTATGTTTATAATGTTGCAAAGAGACTAAAGTAGTACAGCATATTTTCTAAAGGCAGTCCCATTTGCTAATAAAGTTCAAATGCTTTATAGACACATAAAGACAAAATATACGAAATGGTGAAACCGAGAAATTGTATTGTTTTTGAAAAATGCGTTTCTTTTGACGACATCTGCATTTTTTTAACGACTGAGAAGACCAGTTATTGTTTTTTCTGAAAGCAAAATATCCTCCCTTTATGTTTGATGTCATATTTATTGAAATCATTTAAGCTGCGCAGCATTTTCGAGCCTACTTTGTCATATTCTCATAATGTATCATGTTTTCGATAGCTAACAGGTCTGGACTGCAGACAGGTCAGTTTTGCTCTCATAATTCAAGCAGAAATTGGTTTGGCATTGTCTTACCGAAATAAGCGAGGCTTCTTCAAAACCTAAGGGGTTTAAGGAAGTTCAACATAGCCATGCTTCCTTTGCATTAAAACCCCAATCAGATAGAGCAGGTTTCAGTTTTATTAGCAATTTTCTTTGTTAACCAAGGTTTTTGACTTAAAGTGGGGCATTTGGCTCTTCTTTCACAGAAAAAGTCGGTCAGCTGAGCGCCTCTTCCTCCACCCATAAACACAAATCTAATCACAAGAAGTAAGGAAATTTCTGTTTGGTTGATTATTTCTTTGCTGGGACAACGCTTCTTGGCAGTAAATTTTAAACCATTGTTTATTCCCCTTTAAATGGTGCCGTGTTTGTGACTAAAATGCATTTGTGGGTTGAGCAGCAGAGTTGAGCATGAAAAACTTGCAAAATCTTCTCTGCCGGTGCCAAACAGCCTATTCTGCTATTGACTCTTATTTTTTGTTAGCATTATTGGGTTGCTCACAGATGTACAAAGTTCCCACGCCATGTGCACTGCTGCTCCTCCATACCATCATCCTGGCGTTTAAACTGTGCGCTAATAAGTTGGGAGTTTCCTCTTTTGGATGTCAAACTCTGATAGCCTGACGTGTTTTTAGCATTACAGAAGCCAAGAATTTATTTTATCCCTGTCCCAACTTTTGCAAATGTGTTGCAGGAGTGATTGCACAGAATAGAGGATGTTAATAAAATGAAAATTATTGAATTCTGTTTATATTTCATATTTTCAGTTTTCCAACTGATTGGGAAATAGTGCTGTGATTTGGGAATCTGCTACGCAGGCTGGAAAGACTATCTTCGAATGCTTGGAGTAAAAAGGCAATGGTAGACATTGAGTGAGCAAAACATGTAGCTGCAGACAATCCATGTTTCTCTTAATCATATTCTTTTTTAATCTTAAACTAGTTGCTGTTTTGCCCAAATGTACACCCAGCCTTAAACCATTAATCCAGAAAAGTTCATTTTAACTGTGTTTTTACAGCCATTTGTTGTTCGGCCAATAATGTGTCCACGTTTCATTCCAGCAATCCCACCAGCCAAACACTGCACATCCTAAAGAGTGTTGTAAGCCAAACTGAATAGACCTTTTCATGTAAGACACACAAAAGACAGGTGTAAATTATAAAATTGATGACATCTGAGTAGGTGATGCAGTTTCAAGGTTTTAGGATTGTTCGAGCTGGCTCACTGTCACCAATTATTTGTAACAGAAAAGAGCTATTGTTAATGTTATTAGTAACACCTGTGCTCTATGAAAGTGAAAATGCCTGTTGTGAGAAAATTGTGCAACGGGTGAATGCTGTGACTTACACTCTGTGCTGCAACTGCAATTATCTCCCCATTGGGTGTAAGAGCTCATATTAATGGTTACACAAATATGATGCATAATCACTGAGAGAGATGTGTTGCCTGTGAGGAGGCTTTAGATTCATAGGTTTGTCCATACCAATATGCTTAGATGGTCTTTGATATGATTTTGTTTGTTTCTTTTTGTTGTTAAAAATGTCTCGTGCACACAATATTTGATTTTACTTTCAAGATATGTGAACTCATACATTGTATTTACTTATATTTTTTGAAGATTATGAATTACAGTAAATCCTCACCGCCTTTCTGACTGTTGAGCAGTGAAGGGGTATTTCGGCACTTTAGCCCAGAGGTTAGATTAAGCAGCCACACCCTTCCTGCTCCTTATGCAAAAAATATAAAGTTATTGAGGTTTTCTTTTTAATCCAATCATCTGTTAAACTTTTCCATTTTGCCTTCTGTTGCTCTCATACTTCATCATTCACCCTTTAACCATTTTGCACTCAGAGCCTGGCAAATCCTGAAATATCTGCACTGGTAAAAGCAGGGGTTAAAGCGGGATTTGGCAGGTGGGGGAACCCTAAGATTGGGTGTAGCGGTGCAGCGTGGGTGAAAGAATCACTTTGAAAAAAGTCACATAACTTGCTTTATGAGCTAGATTTTTCTTTGTGTATAGGCCTTGATCAACTAACCTGTGCTGCCACTCTGATATTCACTGCACTTTGTGGATTAGCCAACTGAGTTTAAGATGTAAGAGCAGATGTTTCAGCAGCTCTATGGCAGATTTCCAACCCCTGGTATAAAAGGTAGAATTGGGTGGATCTAATCAGCATTATCACTATCTTAACTATAATTAAATTAACTTTATTTATACAACACCAAATCACAACAGTCATCTCAAAGCACTTTGTACTGTAAGATAAAAACCCTACAATAATTACAGAGAAAACCCAACAGTCAAAAGCAAGCAAAAACTCCCTTTTGACAGCACCAGGCTCAGGGAGAGGCAGTCATCTTAATAATAATAAATAAATAATTATTAATAAATTAATTCATTAAATGCAGGGTGATATAAAAACATAGAGAGAGTGGAAAGTGGTGAATGAAAGAGAATCTCTCAGCAGCCTAGGCCTATTGCATCAAAACTAAGGGATGGTTCAGGAGTCACCTGATCCAGCCCTAACTACTGTATAAGCGCGATTAAAAAGGAAAGTTTTAAGCCTAATCTTTAAAATAGAGAGGGTGTCTGTCTCCCCAATCCAAATCTAATAATACTGCCTAGGGGAAGCATGTATGGTATAGTGAAAATAGAATTGGTCCCGATTCTTTAATTTAATTCAAAAGAAGTTGGAGTTATAGCAAAATTCTTTACACAATGAACCAAAATAAGACAGCAGATCCTTTATAAGATTACCTTGGAGGGTGGCAAAATGAGTGAGTGTGGGAAAAGAATTAGTGAATTTAAGGTTTAACCAAGAGTGTCTGCGCATAATTTATACTTACACTCACTGGCCACTTTATTAGATAAATATTTTCAACTGCTTCCTAATGGAACTATCTAAACAGCCAATCACATGGCAGCAGCTCTATACATTTAGGCATGTAGACATGATCAAGGCAACCTGCTGAAGTTCCGACTGAGTATCGGAATGGGGAAAAAATGTGATTTAACTGGCTTTGAATGTGGCATGGTTGTTGGTAATCTGGTCTGAGTATTTTAGAAGCTCAAATAACCACCTGTTACAAGCACAGCATGGAGAAGAGCATCTCTGAATGCACAACACATCAAACCTTGAAGTAGATGGGCTACAGCAGCAGGAGACCAAACTGGGTGCCACTCCTGTCAGCTAAGAACAGGAAAATGAGAAAATAATTTCCATGGGCTGACCAAAATTGGACAACAGAAGACTGGGAAACATTCCCAAGTCTGATGAGTCTTGATTTCTACTGTGACAATCAGCTAGTAGGATCAGAATTTGGCGTAAATACTTGTATACCCACCTTCTGATGGCTGCTTCCGGCACAATAACGCTCCATGTCACAAAGCTCAAACCAGCTCAAACTGGTTTCTTGAACATAATAATGAGCTCACTGTGCTCAAATGGCCTCGACAGTCACCAGATCTCAATCCAATAGAGTACCTTTGGGATGTGGGGGAATGGGAGAGTCACATCATGGGTGTGCAGCTGAAATATGCAGCAACTGCTCTATGCCGTCATGTCTACATGGACCTAAATCTCTGAGGAATATTTATGCATGGATGGACATTTACAGTACCTTGTTGAATCTGTGCCACAGAGAATCAAAACATTTCTGGAGGCAAAATACTAGCAAGGTGTACCTAGTAAAGTGGGCAGTGAGTATGCGTTCTCTTTGATTGTTTGAGAAAACCCAGGTTTATGTTTCTTTTGAACTTCCAAAAGAAACTACTCACATACAAGATAGTTTGGAGGGCATCAATGTGCTACATTTCCAACTACAGAAAGCACAGAGAGTGTTGTCTGAAAAGCTCAGATATAGTTTTACAAATCAGAAAGTTAAGTGGTGTAGAAATCTGACTTCTTATTTACACAGAAGTGTAGACCTGCTTATTTTTTATTTTGCTGCCAATACAAACACAAGATAATGACTTTCATTATGCTGAAAAATTACTCAAATCTCATTATCCTGGATTTTATATTTTTTTATAATAACATCTTTGATCTTCAAAGAAAAAAATTGTATTAACCAACTGTTTTTACACCAGATAGGTAGAAATATTACCCTTTTATATGTTCTTCTTGTTATATTGTGTCCTCACTCCTGAATAAAATTATTTGAAAACATACTCTTTTCAAAAATTGCAAATTGTACATTATTCACTGAAACATAATTACAATACCATTACTAGCTACTCAGCAGCAAAAGCAGCTTTACTTTCAGTTGTGGGCCAATCCGTGTTGTCCAAGGTGACATTTCCAAATCCTTACCACCCGCATTCACATCTTTTGTATTTAACACGTGTAAATCTAGCCCTGCAATTTCAAAGGATTTACTGAATACACAGAGGCTAGCACTTAGCTTCAGTGACGACACACATTTCCATGAAGTCTTCGCTGTAATTTACACTCCACCCACCCACCCATCCATCCATCCATCCATCCATCCATTCCCTTCTGCTTATTCTTTTCAGGGTCGTGGAGGGGCTGGAACATATCCCAGCTATCATAGGGCGAGAGGCAGGCTGGCACCCTGTACAGGATGCCAGCCTGCTGCAGGGCTATCACAGAGACAGACAACCATTCACACTCACATTCACACCTATTGGCAATTTAGAATCCCCACCTGAATGAGGGTGTACATGTGGCTAAGCCAGGTAAGACCACACAGCATTCAAACAAAACAGTCTTGCCTGAGTCACACTGCTCATTTTATATATATATATATATATAAAATATATATATATATATATATATATATATATATATATATATACTGTACGCTTTACAACATGTATATATATATATAGCCAGTGTTAAGGAGCACTTTTGGGACTAAAAGTAAGTGAGAATAGGCTGTTTTGTCGGTGAGGCTGTTAATTAAGTTGAGGAGGATGACTCATACATCCACCTCCAAATGTCACTGCCTTAGCTCTGGCTCTGTGCTGGTCACCGTGGACACTGTCTGGACAGAGAAGAAGCAAACTTGTTTATGTGCTTATTTATCTTTTATGTTTGCCATAATGGATGTTGTAAAGCGTATAATTAAAACATGTAAATGAAATGGCATTTAAAAGACTTGACATCTTTAATAAAACAAGCTGTTCTGAAGACCTTCATGTCGAGAGGCTGTTCTCAGTTGGCATCATTTTGGGAGGCCAAATAAAGCTTTGTTTGCTTTATTGACGAGCTGAGGACCCCCTACCATCTGTATGAGACTCTGCCATGGCCAGTCGCCATTCCTGAATCTCAGTCAAACATCTCTGATATGAGAGTGGTGCAAAATGAGGAATAGGAAGGATGAAGGGATTAAGAAGATGAGTGAAGGATGATGGAGAGGTGGCAGAGATGAACGGCGAGGCCACATGGGAGGGGGAGGTGAACAGATGTCACGTGACCCCTACTTCAAGTCAGTGCAGGAGGGTCAGGTCAGGTAGACAAAAAGACTGTCAGCATGTAGGTTAAATAGGGGGGCATACACAGCAAAACAGCGCCTTCGCCAGATAAACCTGAGTGCCAGAGGGTAAAGATGAGGGAATACTTTTTGCAGGTAAAGCTGAACTTTGAAACATCAAGATGTCTTGTGCCTTGTATGAGAAAATCATCTACCAAAAGGCCAGCACAGAGGAGGGTGGTCAGTTCTTGACATCAGCCTTCATCAAAATCACACTTCTGTGTCTACAGGACAGCAGAGGAAGAAGGAAAATTCCCAGTGTGGCGGAAGCGGTGGATGAAGCTAAAGCACAGGAGAAACTAGAATCTGAACAACACAAGAACCAAAATCTGACTCAAAGCCTTTTTAAAAATCCAGTCCAAACAGAACCTTACTCGAGAGTATGCTATGTGTTTCTCTCAGGATTTGTGTTTTTAGTTTAAACAGGATCAGTTAGAGAGACCCCAGCCCATCTGATCTGATAACAGACGGGGAAGGGATCGATACTATATAACTGCTACAAACCACTGAAAGAGAAAATGGGTGGATAACACAGAGAGAGAGAACAATCACTCATAATATTTGAAGGATTTTGCAGAAATGTAATGGATGAAAAAATAACACCGTTAACCATTGTTTTTCAAATTCTATCATATTCTGGAGCAGATCATTCAGTTCAGTATAACTCCAATTCACAACAAGTCATCTCAAGACACTTTATAGTGAAAGGTAATGACCCTACAGCACTGGAAAGAGAACCAGGACGGTCAGACTGTCCGCTATGAGCAAGCCCTTGGCAGTGGTGGGGAGTAAGAACTCACTTTTAACAGGAAGGAAAGGACAGCCATGAGCCACAGCTGGTTGGAGGGTGAGGGCAAAGAGGAGAGAAAAAGGGAGAGAACAAAGAAACGAGGAAAGAGCAAAGTTAATGGCATGCAATAGTGGGTTATAAACATGATGGCAGTAATAAGGAAGAAGTTGAAAGTCCTCATTGCATGATGGGAAGTGCTCCAGTAGCCTGAGTCTGTAACATAACTAAAGGTATCATAGCTAAGGTTCACCTGATCCGACTCCAGCAAGTTTTTTTTTTAATTAAAGTTTTAAGCCTAATCATAAAAGTGTCTGTCTGGTTTCACAGCAGAGGAGCGTGATAGCTGACGGCACTGCCTCCTGTTCTACTTCTGAAGTGATACCTATTTATCTGCTGTTATTCCTATTACCACACAAGAATGTAGATGCCATGCAGTATGGAAAAATCCCACGCTGTGTCTCGTGTTAAGGTTGTTTAAAATTCTTTGTTTCTGCACTGTGTGTGCATGACAGCCATGGCACGGTAAGTGCACAGAAAGAGGTTGTGGTTAGTGCACGGTTATGGTCACGCTGAACCATCCGTATTCTGCCGTGGCATGTTTGACTCCAAACTAAAGCAAATATAATCATAAACTTTTCAGCACAGTCACATACTGATAAAGTATGTGTATGAGAGAGAGAGGAAGCATGCTTCTGTTAAGGCAGCACTGTTCACCCTCCATAACGCATCGTCTGTGGCCCAAACACTGCTGTCGATCCCCAAGATCCTCATGAATCAACACAACACTAAAGGTGACATTCTGACTGTAACCCCGAGTGTTTAAAGATGAATCCTTTTGGATCATTTGATGCCCATTGTCAGCTTATACATTGGAGGTGACATCACAGAGGACCCTGGAAAAAAAAGGTGTCACTCTTGTCTCCACTGATGACCATGCTGCTTCCTAGATTGAATGTAGAACTCTAAGAAAGTAAATATTGTGGGGGGAAAAAATCCTTTTACTTGGCTGCTTGAGCTAAAGAAGTTAGAGAAGAGTTACTGAGGCGTGGGCAGTGGTTAGTCCAGAGGTGGAATCCACAGTTTGACTCTGTGTGCATTTACAGTTGTGTGTTTATTATCTTAATGGCCGGTCTCTTAGCATGCAGCTTCAGTTCCAGTGCAGTGATGGGTGAGGTGGGGAGAGCCATATCTGGGCCCTCTTGCTAATTGAGCATAGCACCGGACCCCAAAGGTCTGCCTCGCTGACGTTTTCTTAATCCATGGCTGTTTAACGCGGGCTGTGCTTGAGTAATTAAGCAGATAATCTTCAATTAAACTGAGCTCAACCCCACAACTCACAACCCCCCATCAGAAGACAGATGGCCTTGAAGCACACAGCTCCTATTTCCCCAGATAAATGGTGCATTTCTCAGCCATTCAACCAGGGTGATGCTGTGGTTTCTGACGTGTTATCGGGATTGTTTTTTGCATACTGGACTAGTGGCATATTTTTGGCTTTGCTTGTTATGTTCACAGTATGGCTAAAAATTACAGTGATCTATTTAAAAAAAAAAATTAATGCACATAAATGTGTTTTTGTAACATTTCTGGGGGGGCTATTTGGTAGTGTTATACTGTATATAGTAAAAATTCATATTAAATCTTTTAACTATTAGAAATTAATCAGACTGGACTGGAATTTACTCTTAAGGTTAGAAAATAGTAACATAAATTTATTTCAGGCAAGATGGTTAATGTGATATTATTTATGCTACAGTCACACTACGGAAAACAGTGATGGACCTGACCAAAATTACTGCAACCGTGTGCGATGAACTTGCCTTTGAAGCTGTTGCTTCAAACCTTTGCCAATATGTCTGAGAGTGACTGCAGTCAGTCCGAGTCAGACTGCAACTGTTTAAGCTGCCTCCCACCAGGTAAACTGTGCAATCATCTTGTCATCATTAGTGCTTGCTCTGTTCCTTGCTGGGGTCCTGCTGCTGATGTGCCCACCTCTGATTTTTCACAAGGTACTGTGTGGAAACCCCAGGTCAGAGCCACAGTGCCAAGTCTAAGTTAACAGCTTCTTTTGTATATACTGGTCCTGACATTTTTTGTTAATCTCTAAATCAAAGTCAGACATATGACAAAAAGATGAAAATTTCTAAGGAAAAAACTGATAAAAACATATTTGATCATCATTATTGTGCTTACTACTTAAGCTCTCTTTATATTAAATGGGGAGCATATTCAAAAGTCATATCGAGGAAGGTATCTTGGGGCTTGACCCTGAATTAAAGCAAATCGTGATTCTAATTAAAAAAGGTCTAATAAATGCATGCAGTGATTAAAAAGCTTATATCGGGTGGGGGTCTTTGGTAGCAGTTTTACTGTGCTGGTCTGTGCCTTAATGTGGGGAGACTGAAATTTGGATCTTTGCTTGAGCACTGATTTCACATGTAAATTAGCTCATCATTTAGCAAACGTTCAGATCCTTTGACTCTGCGTGTGGTCTATGTCTAATAAATAGTGAGTCACATGTTAGCACAGCTGCCAAGAGGACTAAAATAATAATAGCATTGTATAATATGTTTTTCCAATTTTCCAAAAATCACACAAGTCTCACAAAATTTGTGTAGGTGTAAAGATATATATTATTAAAGTGCTGTACAACAGTGCAGCTCAGTTATGTTAATGTTGTGTCTGTTTCAGCACTATTTATGAGAAGAGTTTATTTGCTATTGTTATTTTAAAAATAAGTTTAGCTTGCAATTGATAAGGAATCTTTATTTTATTCAGTATGGTTTACTTATAAAATCAGCACATATATTCTCATCTAGTGAGCCTAAATAAGCATCCAAATTACCCTCATCCTGAACATTTATTTGAGATGCCTTATGGGACCTCTGTCCCATTTTACCCTCACACTAACAATCCTCACAAGCTTATTACTGCTGCTAATACTCGCACATAACCCTCTCTCCCTCTCTCTGCTCCTTCCTCTAACCACTCCTGTTTCCACAGCGATAATTAAGCCATCAAAGCGTGCAACCATGCCCATCCTCCGTCTCTAAGGTGAGAATACAGGCCCACATGTCAAGTGGAGTGCAGCCACCCGTGTGTCTCTTTAAAGGGGAAGGCACTGGAGACGGGCAGAGAGACATAGGTGTGCATGTGCGTGGGTGTGTGTGTGTGTGTCTGTGTGTGTGTGTGTGTCTGTGTGTGTGTGTGTGTGTGTGTGTGTGTGTGTGTGTGTGTGTGTGCGCATGCACTGGTGTGCTGTGCTTTCACCACGGCAGCTGCGATGAGCTGGTACACAACACAGTGTGATGTAAGGTGAGCGTCTGATACCTGCTGCCATGCCGTGGTGAAGATCCACAGAGAGCTGTCTGTGTCCAGCGTGGTTTGTTTAGTGCTTCAAGAGGAGTTAAAGAGGCCAGAATACCACCTGGCTGTTCAGGTGTATTTAGAGCTATTGGCTTTCTTTTAACGTGCACAAACCCACAACATAAACACATATACCTGTACCAATGCACTCTTTCCTGCTCTAACAATAAATTCCACTCATAGATACTCTCACACTGCTATTTAATCTTATTTATTTATTTATTTATTTATTTATTTATTTATTTATTTATTTATTTATTTATTTATTTATTTATTTATTTATTTATTTATTTATTTATTTATTTATTTATTGTTTTTGCTTTAGCCATGTATTTGATGGTGGACATTTAACAAAGGTGGTGATCTTAGGTCAGTTGGACTTGTGTCCATTGGACCTTGGCAGTGATGAAGGAGGTGTAACACAGGTAACCAAGTTAAATGGATGCAGACTTAACTTTACCTTCTGGCATGTGGTTTACATTTTAAAAGGATACATTTCAAGCCAAACCATGTACTTTTCTCCATCCTAACAAAACTGTGAAACAAGCCAAATTAAATTTTAAAATAGCAGTCCACAGTAATTAGGGATTTATGCTTCCATGAGAATCCTTCCATAGGTACAACATAACCGCAAACCCCTCTGAAACCCTACAGCGTAACCTACACCGTAACCTGTAATGCACCTCCCCAGAAATGTAACTACACGTCACCTCAATGTAATCCACAACTGTGCATTTCTGGCTGATTTTTCACCACAGTTTTCTGAATATATGATTCTGAAAATCATATATTCTGACCACAACAAAGAGGGGACCTAGGAGATGAAAAGGTCCCAGCATTTTATTTGTTTTTTTCATGGCTGGGACATGACACACAACGCACCATACACAACCCTAAATGCCGGCAACACCGTGGGCCACCTATGTA